>JAMQCK010000572.1:0-19887 GCA_024196135.1 Pleurotus ostreatus/Saccharomyces cerevisiae fusant | reverse complement strand
ATAAAAGATCCGGTCTGTGCAGGCTTTGTGCGCTCGCACACATGCAGCAATTGTATTGAGTACCAATTACACCCATCCCAACGCTGTAAAGGCCTGCCGCGCCGCAAATTCCTTCGCGATCTGCTTCGTCTTGCCAAAGCCTCTCCCCTTGGGTATACCGTTGGCTGCAAGGCTTCAGGTAAGCGGTTTAGGAAAGTACGATGGATGCATACCTTTGCAGACCATGATCCAATGAGCGGAAGTCTGATTCGGGCCCATCTGGCCCTCGGTCTGTCGTGGTTTGAGCGACGATGACGGATCTCTGTGGGAAGGCCTACCTCGTACTCAACGCGGACACCTCGCTTGACTGCATGTTCATGAAAGGCAAGCAAGAACGTTCTGCCGTTGTTCGGCGGGGCTGGCGTAGGGGCAGATGCAGGTGCGGGTGGCATTACCATTGGCGGAGGTGCTACTGCATTGGGCACAGGGGGCGGCGCTGCGGCTGGAATGAACTGGTTTGGTCCGGGCACGGGGAACACAGCAGGTGGCGGAGGCTGTAAGGGTCCACTGCTGTTAGAGGCATTTGCCTGATATTCTGGTGGCCTCGTTGAGCGCCCTCTGCCTCTATTGAATTTCTGCTTCTTTTGCGGCGGCATAGCCGAGGCGGGTTCTGGTGGTGCAGTTTCTTCTGCGTAACTCTCTCCATAAACCAATTGGCCAAGCCAATTCTGCATCGTCAGGATGCCATGATCGACGTAGATGGCACCTGCGACGGCCAGAAACACACGACACCGTTCCTTGCAGCAACATCAGTGCGATGAACGTACGAAGGGTAGATATCGCGCACAGGAGCGGTCTTGAGAGACGCATACGCTGCTGGCGCGCATCGTAGTTTGTCCATGAGGCCGTACTCCACTGTCCATTGTTCTATCTTGTCTAGTGTCAGTAATTCTTCCCTCTTCGCCTATCAGGTGTATGAGTACGTCGACCACGAACATGCGCGATTTACGTACCACCATCTCGGCGTCAGTCAGCAACGGTAGTTGTTGACGAAACAAGAGAATGGTCATCGTAGTCTCCAGCACAGACAGTCCAAGAACAGCAAGCTGAGAACCATCAATGATTTGTCCAGGCCGACTCAGAGATCTATGTGTGAATGCCTCGAGCGCGCTATCGCCAGAAAGTTTGGGTATGGGTGGGAGCGCAGCAGGACTCTTCGCGACTTCGCGTTCCTCACTGCGTGCGCGCTTTCGGGACGCGCTCGGAGGCAGGACTGCACCGGACGGTGGCTTGATAGAGAAGTATTGATCGTCGGAAGAGGGTTCATCTGCCGTATTCCCTTCGTTGAGCTGGGTCTCCCCGTCACCAGGTTCCACCTGCGTCGCGTCGTCCGCCGCCAGCAGTTGAGCTAGCCGACCTATAGCGCCGACAGCACTTCGAGGCTGGGCGCTCGAAGTGGGGGCTTCAGCTGGCGGTTCGCCTGGCTCTATCGCGCTCTCGACGGACGCCATGGTGGAACCGGGTGAGAAGAGCGAGTCGGGGCACGTGGAGGATGGATCGCGCCTTGGATCACTTGCCACGTGCGCGACGCGCCATTGTCCGGTTCAGGCGAGCCGATTATGGACGCGCGCCTTGCTTCCCTCCTCCATCTTATCCCACCTCGCGAACATGCGCTCGCCTTCTGCCTCCCGTAGACGCATCTCGACAAGCTTGCGATCGGCCTCTGCTGTGAAGCAGCTGTCACAGCCTCGCCCTGCTAACTCGCGTCAGCGTCCTTCATCCCGCAGGCTAAATGCGAATGTATGCGCGCGTCTGGTGACGGAGAGGGACGGAAGTAAGGAATGTATGTAGTGCGAACTCTTTTCTACTGCTTTCACCTGATGAGTTGTGCAGACATCAATCTGGTGATGAATAGCAACAAACCAGTGCTCATAGGACGGAATCCCCGCCTCTGGTGAGTTGATTCATGCGTAACTTGAGCTTCACACTCATCCAGGCGACTGAATCTTTGACCAGCAACTACCTTCTATCCGACTTTCATGTCTCAGGCATTCACTGCAAGCTATATGCGTACGTCCGCTGTCGCGTTCCATGGCCATCGCTCATGCCTGCCTACAGTGTGAAATCACCAACAGGAGGCGTCATCGTATCCTGTCAGGCAAGTAATTTGACCCGCATACGACCGCATATACCTCATACTTCTCCAGGATATGTCGAGGAACGGCATCAAGGTCAATGGGGATCACTTCAAGCACACATCGGTCATCCTCATGCATGGGGACGAGCTCAATATTCCGGGATCGCAAAGTTCGTAGATTTTCCTTGCCGGAGGGCCCATATTGACAATACAAATAGCATTTCAGTGCCTTCACGTCTGGAAAGAGCCACAAGAGAAGACGAACCTATTCGACCCTACCCCTCCGCCGCAGCGCGGCCCTGGGCAGATCAAACACAAAGTAGGTGATTGTCCTTATATCTTCGGTCGATCTGACTATCCCCAGAATATGGGCCAGTACATCGTTACCTCGAAGTGCTTAGGAAGCGGCGCCTTCGCGACTGTGCACCTTGCTATTGATCCCAGTAACCACCGGCAGGTCGCTTGTAAGACTATATGCGCGCG
Source organism: Pleurotus ostreatus/Saccharomyces cerevisiae fusant (assembly GCA_024196135.1). Lineage (NCBI taxonomy): Eukaryota > Fungi > Pleurotus ostreatus/Saccharomyces cerevisiae fusant. The sequence continues at coordinate 17,288 of JAMQCK010000572.1, read as the reverse complement.
AAGAAAGAAGGACAAGCGACAGGTGCTCTTGGAGGTCGAGATGCTCAAGCGCGTGCGCCATGTGAGTCTTTTGGCTCTCGACCATCGACTCTTTCCCTGACGAAGGCAGCCCAACATCAACGAAGTCTACGACTGCGTCGAGTCGGATAAGCACTTCGTGTATGTGCCGTCTATTTTATCTACAGAGAGAGGAGCGACTAACGCTGCCTCCAGAAACATCTTCCTCCAGCTCTGTACAGGCGGAGACCTCTTCACATACATCACGGAGCACTCCGCTCGAGGGCGCCTGATATGCGAGGCAGAGACGAAGTACATCATGTATCAGATCTTCCAGGCGGTGAAGTATCTTCATGACTCCTTCATCTCACATCGCGACCTCAAGGTATGGACACGCGTCTATGCTCAGGCTTCGCTCACTCTGACGACTTGTCCGCAAGCCGGAAAATATCTTCTTGCACACACCAGGTGCTTATCCTCGGATCATGATTGGCGACTTCGGTTTGGCGCGTCCGAACGCTGACCAGGCGACCTTCAACGTCGTCGGCACCGTCTCGTACTTGCCACCCGAGGGTGTCCTCGCACTTGACCGCAAGGTAAGGGAGCCCTTTAGTGGCGCGTCGGACACCATCTGACCCCGATTACAGGATCTTACCTATGTCGGGCGAGTACACGGCGTCTTCTCGTCAGCAGAGTTCTCTTATAGATATGCGTAGCCTCCCATCCGATTGCTGGAGCGCGGGGGTGATCATGTACATCATGCTCACGTACGTGGTCTCGCCGAACCGCTGAGTAGGTCGTGTTTGCGCCGACTAGACTGACACGTTATACGCTATACAGTGGCTGCCACCCCTTCGACAACGAGCGTAACGACGCCTCAGAACGCTGGATTGATCATATCCAAGAATCGCATGAAGTCGAGAACTCCCAGCAACCCTCGCAACAGTACCTTCGCGGCGAAGCGCGTCTCAAAGCGAAGATTGCTCGCGGCTTGGTCGAGTTCTCGCATGACTGGATCGACTTTCCTGCCGGTTAGTTGTCACTTCTGACCGCTGCTCCTCTTTGCGATGTCTAATACTCTATAGCGCACGAACTCGTCTCCGACCTGCTCATCATGGATCCTGCTCAGCGCGCCACTGTCGACGAAGCCTTGACTAGCACCTGGATCACCTCTCAGGCCGACATACTGGACCAGATGTACCGCGAACGTGTGCTCTCTGACGAAGACGCCCTGAAGAAGATCTCTGCTCCTGTCGCGCATGCTCCACCTCCTGCTCAAGTTCGGTCTGCGTCTGCCTAATCGGCCTCTGGATAAAAGCTTTCCTTTCACGCCGTTCTTCTCGTTGCTTTCTCTGTGTTATGTTGAACTCACTCTCGCTCTTTATGCTTTCTCTTTGCTCGCCTGTTATGCTGGACCTGCTCGCTGCTCCGCCGAGGGTTCTGTTCTGTGACTGTTTCTCCGTCTTACTAGATGCCTCGACTGCCGCTCACGGTATCGTTATCATATGGTACATACATCGCTATACGGAATACATCGTTTCGTGCTCCCTCTTTCCTATCGCTTTTCGTGGCTATGCCTCCTTCAAGAAGTTCGCATGGACTGCGAGGACGTTAGTTAAGGTACAACGTATAGTGGGCAAGTACTCACAATGTACATGATCAGACGCGAAGGTGGAGATCTGACAAAGAAAGTTGAGTACACCGTCGATGAGTATAGCAAGCAATTGCTCACGAAGTAGTAGCTGTGGTCATAATCGTCTTGGCTGCGCACGCGGACCTGAACCTCGTCATAGCCCGCATCTCGCGCAGCCTTGAGGAAGTTCTCCGGCAGAAGCTGACCCTGCTTGTAGAAGTTGTCCCCGGTACCCTGACGTTCACTCAGTCCCCACAACGTCACGACATTCCCAAGCCCAGAACTACACGCACATAATCGATAAGGATGTGCACGGGGTCCTTGTGCTTCGCGACGAGCTCCGTCGCGTCATAGGTCGCCTTCGCCTCCTCCGTGCCGCCCTGGAGGTAGCCCGCGAAGGCCTTCTCGCCCCAGGGGCACTTGGTGGGGTTGGTGATGGGGGCGAAGGCGGAGGCGGAGCGGAATTGCTTGGTTTGCGAGGCGAGGTACATGGTGAGCGCGCCGTGGCCACCCATGCTGTGACCCATGACGGATTGGCGCTTGAAGTCCTGGGAGGGGAGTTAGGGGCGTGCGTATTGGGGAGAGCAAGGGAAAACAATGCGTACGATGGGAAGGCCTGCTGCCTCGATGACTTGGGGTAACTCGAGCGTAACGTGGGTGAGCATGTTGTAGTGCTTGGAGTACTTGGGGTTGGTCGCGTTCACGTAGAAGCCTGCCCCAGTCCCAAAGTCCCAGTCCGCGTCCTCGCCCTCGATGCCCGCACCGCGAGGGGAAGTATCGGGGAAGATGATAGCGATTCCCTGCGTAGCAGCGACGCCAAGGAACCCGCCTTTCTGTGCACTTCCAGAGCCAGTCAGTTGTTCCCCGCGCGATTAGACGCGTTCTCACCCATTATCCTCCGTGCAGGTCAAGCCAGCGAGATAGAACAGCACAGGCACTTTGTGCTTGCTCGCGATGGGCGGAATGAACAGATTGAACTGTGCATCGAGACCGCCGAGTGCCGCAGACTATAGGGTGAAGCGCGCAAGGTGGGTCCAGAGACGCAGATGGGTTGATATTGTGAGATCAGGTCGTCGTGCACAAACACAACATAGCGGACCTTGAACTTGTACTTGGTGAGCGTCCCCTCGAACGTCTTGTTGGTGGATACGGTCTCGAGCTTTACGGACATCGTGATAGACGCGGACAGACTGAGATGGGCGCCAAGCGGCCTGATCGCGGATCGTCGCGTGCGCCGACGTCATCTCATTTCGGCGCGTCGCGTGGCTGAGTCCGCCGCTTGCTTCCGCCCTCCATGCATGCTATGCGCGTCCGTGCAAGCCACGTACTTCTTTGACCACTGCGATATCTGGACAACCTGCGACGACTCAGAAACCTACGACGATTTCTACTGACGCCGACGTCCTCTCTTGCTCACCTCCGCTTTCGCGCCTTTCAACCCAATCATTTGTGGCAACCTACTGTGGCCTTGACTTGGCTATCCGAAATACCCTAAAGCAAGTCGCAACATCTTGGGTACCAACATGGACTCCGCTGCTCAAGAACTGAAGCCTATGACCGCCGAAGACATCCCTAGTCTGGCCAACTTTTACCGGACGGTGGCCATCTGCTGGCTGCTTTATCTGACCTTTCGGCGAGGGGATCCTTACGTACGTCTCCCTTCTTTGTCATCTTCGCTCCCTTACAGCGGCTCAATAGCTGGCGGCCTTGCCGACTGTGGGCTACTCTCGGTTTCCGCTGTCATACGTCAGCGCCTTCCGTTTCCTGGTCGACGTCGACTCCATGATCAAGGAGGGCTGCTCGCGCGTACGTGCATAATATCCTTGCAAGTTCCTTGTGTTAAGTACTGGTACAGTTCAAAGACAGGCCTTTCAAGATAGCTAACCTGAGTCGATGGATTGTGGTCGTCAGTGGCGACTCTCTCATCGAGGAACTTCGACGCGGCGCTGAAGACGTTCTCTCTTTTTCGCAAGGCACTGAAGAGGTGGGACCTAAATTCGCTCTTTAAATGATTGTGTTCAATGCTGTACTGTAGCTGGCCCAAGTCCGCCACGTATTTGGCGAGAGCATCGCCAGGAATCCATATCACAATCAGGTCCTGCAGACTCAGCTCACTCGCAATCTACATTCTATATGTGGCGACATGCGAGACGAAATGGTAGCTGCTTTCAACGACTTGATACCTCCGTCGGGTGAGTGAATTGGATTTCACGCGCATATGAGTGCCTCAACCAAAGGAAGCAGACCACGAGTGGAACACCATTCCCGCTCTGGCGAGCATGACGGAAGTCATATGTCGAGTCACCAGTCGAGTCTTCGTCGGCTTACCTTTGTGTATGATGAGCCGTCTTGCAAGCCTGCGCCCGTCTCTAACTTCGCATAGGTCGCAATCCCAAATATGTCGCTCTTTGCACCGGCTTTGCTAGGCAGGCGGTCAGGACTATAATAATTCTCAGCATTACCCCGCCCTTTCTCAGACCGTGAGTGATGTACGCGACGTACGAAGAGGGCGACGGGCTGATTCACTCATATAGGCTTGTTGCGCGCATTATCTGGCACGTACAAGGTACTGTCACTCGGATGGAGAACTTTCTGAGGCCGTTGGCGAGCGAGCGATCTGAGGAAGGACGCGACAGTATGACGAAGAAGGAATTTGTGAGGGTTGCCTCATATGCAAGGCGTCGAGGTGCTAACGACGTACACAGAACGACCTTATCATGTGGCTCATGAATGAAGACAACGGTGGCGAGAAGAACAGATTGCACGATCTTGCTCTCAGGCTCATCGCTTCCAACTTCGCCGCGATCCACACGACTTCAATGGTACGCCCGACTTGATGTATGTTGACCTTGTCTGACTCTCACAATCTTTCGCAGACCTTCACACACGCTTTGTACGACCTTGCGGCACATCCCGAGTACGCAAAATATCTGCGAATGGAGATCCAGGAAATGGTCACGAGAGGGGGTTGGCGCAAGGATACCATAGATGGGATGCACCTTCATGATAGCTTCCTGCGCGAGAGCATGCGTATGCGCGCGTTAAGACAGCGTAAGTGTTTACCGCGCTGCATCTGTCAATACAACGTCACCTAACCATCATCCCAGTGAGCATCATGCGCAAGACCCTCCAACCCTTCACCTTCGAGAGCGCAGCAGGCGGTCCCGTCACCCTCCCCGCCGGCGTCCTCGTCTTCGCCGCCACCCCCGCCGTCCACTTCGACCCCGCCGAATACGGCGACAACGCGCACGACTTCGAGCCCTTCCGCTTCGTCCCGACCTGGCTGAAGCGCTACTACGGCATCCCCTACACCGTCCCGCCCGGCACGGTCGACACGACGGAGACGATGGAGGAGATGGAGGAGATCACCGACTCGCACGACGAGGGCAACATTTTCATTCCCACTTCGCCGCGCAATCATCTTGTGAGCGCGTCGTCGAACTTTTTGGGGTGGGGTGGGGGGAAGCATCAGTGTCCCGGGAGGTTTTTCGCGGCGCTGGAGATGAAGATGATGCTGGCGTATATCGTGGGTCGGTTCGATGTGCTCTTGGAGGCCCCGGATGAGGATGAGAAGCGGGATGAAGATGAGAAGCGGGCCAACGATGAGAAGGCAGCTCACAAAGAGGAGCCAACGGCGACGGAAGCCAGCGGGGAGCCCGCCACGGGCAAAAGCAGTGCGAAAGCCGGAATTGTGAATTGGGCATCCCATTCTATGGCGGTTGAGAATGAGGATGGTGCTCTCAAGTCGTGGCCGCGTCCGAAGGACTCGCGTGTGGAGGCCAATTGCTTCCCTAATCCTTGGGCGAAAGTCCGTATGCGACGGCGTGAGCACTCGATACCTCGATGGGTTCAAGTGAAGGGTTTGTACGAGTATACAGCGGCGTAGCAAGTGATATTACCGATCTTTCTTGAGGCATTCGACAAGCCCTTTACGCGTTAGATGATCTCTGCCGAAGAGTGCAACACATGCAGATTATATAGCATAGACAACGAGAACATGTATGGTTTTCTTGGGTGTACGGTCTAGCAGTCAAAGACAGTATGCGGTGAAAATCAATAAATGAGTCCGTATGTTAGCAGTCAAATAACGTCCTCGCTGAGCCAAGGCTCAAGGGTCCGACTGTCGAGGAGATCAGAGGCCGACGTTGATGGGCGTGCAGCCAACGTTGACGAGGCCGTTCTTAAGAAAGGATGGTCAGCAAAAGTAGCCAAGTGTAGCGCAGGAGATATGGCACTCACAAACTGGGTCCCCTCGCAGCACACGGTCTGAGTGGAGCAGGAGTTGCCTCCAACGCCGATCACGCTGACGGGCGAGCAGCTCACACCGCTAATGGACACATCAGCAAGTCGACGGCTCACTGAAGCAGGCTACTCACGCAAGTCCGGTGAGGCTACCGAGGTCAAGGCCCAGAAGGGCGCCGACGATGTTGGTCTGATGCTTGTCCTTGGTCTGTGCGGGCGTGCGTCAGCATGGCAAAGGAATGAGATGTGTGAATGACCACCCACATCGACCAGAGTGTTGCAGCACTGGACAGGTCCGCTGTTGCACTTGGCAGCGCCGCCGCGGGGGACCGCAGTCGCAGCCGCAAGGACGGGGAGAGCAAGGATGGCGAGCGAGAAGCGCATGGTTGTTGCTGGTGAGGCTGAGATTGTAAACGAGGGAAATCGATGCAAGGGTTGCTGAGGAATGACAGCCAATCGTCGTGGCTTATATACTCGTCCAGAGCCGATCATCACGTCTGTACAATGACTTCAGAGAACGGGAGCGGCGGTTGAAACTGCCTGCAAAGTCCCGTCTTCGGACGCGAATAAACCTACGGTGGCATCGGTGCATAAGTCGGTGCGCTCAACCGCCGCGTTCTGGGGAGTTCATACTGCTTCGTGCAAGTATCTCTGACGCGTCCATTGTATTCCCCAAGGTTTTCTGCCAGACGGAACGGTCGGACGTCGAAAGAGGTTGGCTGCGGAAGAGGATGTGGCGTCAAGTCCGCGCGCGACGAGCGATTCCCGCAGGCAAACTTCCAACAATGTATAGGTCTGCTCGGCAGCGAGGAGTCGCGCCAGCGAGCAGATGTCAAGTAGATGCAGCTGCTGAGGTACCCGCGCTGTTTTGTGGGTGGTACAGCCAGAGTTTCTCTCCGCCTTGTCCAGGCAAGGCTGTACCCGTCGCTTCGCGGCGTTTCCGGGCAGGCGAAGGTGCTGGAAGTGGAGCTGGGATGTCACGAGCCTGGCAGAGCACGTCGCGGAGCGTCCAACATCCAAGTAGGGTGGTACATCAGGGACAGCGAATACTGCTTGACGCAGGCCGGCGGGCAATTGTCGTCGAACAGGGCAGGTCGTTTAAATGGACACCCTTAGAGTGCTCAGCAGGGGTACGTTGTTCTATTCAGCAAAGTAGGAGGGCGTCGGGTGTGCGCGACGTCTTGAAGTGTTGAACCTCGCCGAACGCTCGTCGTCGTCCACGACGAAGATGGTCGTGAGAAACGATGACGGATTGGGCCGAGTGGGGGAAGCTGCGGGGTGCGCGGGCCGACCGTCGCGCTGACCGCATGGTGCGCGCATCATCGAGCGATCGTTAGCGCTGGACATGTCCCCGTCCCCCAGCCCGCGCCCTTCGTTGTCAGAACGCCTAGAGGGCCTGATATCCAGCAAGAAAGACAAAGACATGAAGCCCAGAAAGCCGACACTCCCTCGCCTTCCCTCCAATCACAATGTACACCATACTCCAGCGCAGCCTACGTTGAGGTGGCTGGGCACTCGCGGCAGCCAGCATTCAACGCCCTCACCCTCTGCACCTCCATCTCCACTGCTGTCGTCTTTGGATGAAGCGTTGCACGAAGAGCTTGCGCTGCCGAAGCCGCCACCATTGGCGAAGCTTCCGGACTCGTTCTACGCGTCGCGGCAACTGACGCGGCGACCGCCCTTCCTCGACAACCTCACGCACTCCACACTCCCAACCGCCTCACTAGTGGGAGAGCAGCTAGCGGAGCATGACGGGCCCCTACGCTCTCCCCCTACGAGTTCGTCGCTGGATAGCCTCCGCCGAGTTTCCGAGCGCGACAGACGTCGCAACTCCACCGAAGAGTCGCAAGACTCGCCCTCGCGCTCAAGCGGCTGGTGGTTCTTCCAACACAAAGATGACATGGACAACATGCTCAACGAGGACGATCGCGCGGACACGGTGCAGGAGGAGCGGGATAACATACGGAAGAAATGTGCGTGTGCTTTCCGGTTGGAGATGACGATGGGCTGATGCCAATTGCAGACCGTAGCCCCAGAAATCCGATTGTCTTCTGCCATGGCCTGCTCGGCTTCGATAGCGTGACAATTGGACCGTCGATTGCGCCGCTGGAGGTCAATCACTGGAGGGGGATCAAGGAAGTGCTGGAGGCGAATGGCGCAGAAGTCCTGATCACTCGCGTGCCCGCCACTAGCTCGCCAATAGATCGCGCCAAGGTGTTGGAGCAGAGAATATCGGAGGTATTCCCTGGTCGGGCTGTCCATTTGATAGGTGCGTCCATTTCGCCACCCTGTATGTTAGACGTGAGCTTACCTGTGATATACAGGTCACAGTATGGTACGCAAACGTGCGCGCGCTATGCTTGCCGAACTAACATTCGCTTAGGGTGGCATCGACTGCCGATATCTCACGACCCACCTCACCTATCGCAAGTTCGACGTCCTGTCCATCACCACCATCGCCTCCCCCCACCGCGGCTCGGCCTTCGCGGATTACTTCCTCGAAGCCGTCGGGCAGGACAACTTCCCTTCCTTTCTCGGTCTCCTCGACTTGCTTCCCAATGGCGGCGGCGATGGCAAGGCGTTCGAGTTCTTGACGCTCGAGAATATGCGCAAGTTCAATGAGCAAACGCCCGATGTTCCCGGCGTGAAGTACTACAGCTGGGGCGCGACGTATCAGCCCGGTTTGATAGACACCTGGAAGTGGTCGCATGCGGTCGTGCTGGAGAAGGAAGGGCCAAACGATGGCTTGGTGTCGGTCGAGTCGGCCAAGTGGGTGAGTGATGCCTTCCTGCCGTCTGCCTCATTCCATTGCTCATCTGTATCGTAGGGAACCTATCTTGGTACGCTTGAGGGCGTCAACCATTTGGATCTCGTCGGCTGGATCAACCCGGCGCGATACAAGTGGGCCGAGATGATGGGCAAGGAGATATCCTTCCGCCCCGCCACATTCTACCTTGGCATCTCGGACATGCTTGCGCGTGAGGTCGATGGTCAGGGAAGGGACGAGGAAGGCCCTGTGAGCGAGGGAGAGGGCCAGCAGCGCGCGAAAGAGCAAGCACTGCATAGCATGAAGGGCGAGGGCGCGCGCCTCGGTGATGAACACGAGGAGCGGAGGATGGAGGAGCGTGCGGAAGAGATGGAGGCGACGGTCGATTTACCGAGCGCGGTGGTGAGGCGTGATGGTGACAGGCTCTCAGCACAAAGCACCTCTGCCCCTCCCAGTCCCATACGTCCTTCGAGTGCGGCGAGCTCGCGGTCGGCGGAAGGTTCTTCGAAGACCAGGAATCCATGACAGTAACCCGTCGTCCAGGACATCCTTCATCGCATTTACGGCACTGTATTCTAGCATACAACTGATACCCTAGTATACCTTACTCGTACACGATTAGTACTTACTGACGATAATCGTTGGCAATATGGATTTTGGCGGTACTCACAAGTGAAGGTGCGATCTCGGAATTCACCGAAGTTCAACATTGGCCGCACGTGGCCTCGGTGCCTAAGTTGGCTCATTGACAAGGGGAACTGAAGCAGCATGTTGCCCTCCGTTCTTCCATCCAAGCCTGCTGTTAGAGACATCTCGAGCACGAAGGAGGACATCGAGAAGGCTGCGAAGCTGGGGAAGGCGACGAATCCGCAAGAGTAGGCCGCTTTCCACTGAATGCCGCCGCCTTCGGTGTAGCTGACGCAGTCCACGATAGAACCGCGCTGTTCATATGCGCGTATGAAGGTGAGGGACATCTAGCTTCTAGCGAAGTGAGCTGACGACAAACAGACTGCAATCGGCTGTATCCCAACAGGGAGCGCTTGATGAACCATCGGAGGCGGGACCACAAGACGGAGGACGACGGGGACATTCTGACCTGGAATGAGTGAGGGGAGGCTGTTTTTATGCACGTAGAGTCCCTGAGAGAGAGCCCATGTGGCTGGTGTGCTCGAGGTCGCAACGTGAAATATCAGGTTGTCGTGATGGAACAAGCCGCACCCGGTCTCCTGTCATCCACTTCCCACCACCAAGCTGCCGACCGCGCGCACCCCACGCTCCTTTGAACTTCATATCGTTAGCGTCGGCGTGCTGCCACGTTCAGCGAGCCGCTTGTTCCTCGCCGCCAGCGCCAGTGACCAGCAGCGGGCCAGCAGCGGATACGGGGCCCCCGACAAACAGTGTCAAAGCAACGATCACCTTTCTCAACGGAGGCGCTCTCAGTTGTATTCGCCGCCGTCGTGCTGCGCGACGCCCACGACGCCCCGCCGCCGCCGCCGCCGTTCTCTACCCCCTAATCTCCTTCATAATACGCCTGCGCTAGGCTTGCCCCGCGGCGGCACCATTTCTAGTCACTTCCCACACAGCACCGCCGACCATACCGTCCATTCTAGGCGGCCGGACTCGCAGAATGTCCTTCTTCTCTAGGAAGAAGCAAAATCACCCCCCGCCGCAGCCGGCGCCGCAACCGCAGCAGGCGCCGGCGCATGTGACGGTCGCGAGCACGCCCAGCGCCGCGCTCGCGCAGATGTCCGCGGCCAAGGAACAGCAGGTGCAGCAGCAGGTTCAACAACAGCAAGCCCAGCAGCAGCACCAGATGGCCGCAGCGCAGCAGACCCGCCACAACATGTCCGGCAGCCTGCGCGGCGACCCCACGGAAGGGTGCGTACTTCCCGCTTGTCGCGTCGCGCCTGACTGACGTTTTGGCGCGTTCAAGCAGGTTGACCCCGACGCAGCAGCAGCAACTGCAGCAGCAACAGGCGCGCGCCCAGGCACGCGGAGGGAGCCCTAGCACGCCGTCCCCTGGTGCTCCCCCTCAACAATCCGCGCCGCAGCAGCGCCCTGCGTACCCGTGGAGTGTTCGCCGCCTCCAACTCCCACCACCCATAGTCCTCAACAAGCCTGGCATTGTACCCCCCACCTCACCCTCACCCTCCCCATTCCCGCGGTATGGACATGTTGTACCGACAGTGTCTACGTCCCCCGCCGGCGACATGTACATCTTCGGTGGTCTCGTGCGCGACGCGGCAAGGAACGACCTCTACATCGTATCGTCGAAGGACATCTCCGCCACACTCGTCCAGACGGGCGGCGAAGTCCCTTCTCCGCGTGTTGGTCATGCAGCAGCGCTCGTCAGCAACGTCATGATCGTATGGGGAGGTGACACTCGGCAAGACGCGTCTCAGCCACAAGACGACGGGCTGTATCTTCTTAATCTTGGTGCGTTTATTCTGCCGACCCAAATCGCCTCTGGCTGATATCTAATGCAGTTTCTCGCGAATGGAGCCATGTATCAACGCACGGTCAAGGCCCGGTAGGCCGCTACGGCCATGCCGCCACTATGGTTGGCTCCCGCTTCTTTGTTTTTGGTGGCCAAGTCGATACTCAGTTCATGAACGACTTGTGGTCATTTGATCTCAACTCACGTCAGTCCCTTGATGCTATCGCTGGCAAGCCTGGCTAACGTTTCGCAACAGTCCGAACGCGCGCGCAGTGGGAGCTCTGTGAGCCAACCTCTGGCGAGAAGCCGCCGGAGCGCACCGGTCACATCTGCATCACTCACGGCGAGAAGCTTTATATGTGCGCGATCATCTTTCTTTGCACTATAATTGAACTCACTCCTTCTTAGCTTCGGCGGTACTGATGGGCAGTATCACTACAACGATACGTGGTCCTACGATACCACCACACGCCAATGGTCGGAATTGACATGTATCGGCTTTATCCCTTCCCCGAGAGAAGGCCACTCCGCTGCTGTAGTCGACGACGTCATCTACGTCTTCGGTGGTCGCGGCGTCGACGGCAAGGATCTCGGGGACTTGGCAGCGTTCAAGATCTCAAGTGCGTATGCTTCTAAATCGTCCCTGAAGTACGTCTAACCGTCAACAGATCAACGCTGGTACATGTTCCAAAACATGGGCCCTGCTCCGTCAAGTCGTTCAGGCCACGCCATGGCATCTGTGGGCACTAGAGTATTCGTCCTTGGTGGTGAATCTATGACCACCAAATCCGAAGATCCCAACATGCTTCACGTCTTGGACACTAGTACGTTCACATATATGCGTGCTGCTGAACCGATACTCAACGACAAACAGAACATATCAAGTATCCCGACTCCAACAAGGGACCTCCGCCCCAGAGTGAAAAACCTGCGGCCGGCAAGCGACCTTCAATGGTGCCTCCGCCACAGCAGATGCATCAACTGCAACAACAGCAACAGCAGCAGCCCGTACCGGATGGCACACGATCAGTTTCGCCGAGAGGCATGGTCGACCCGCAGCGGGCGGTATCTCCACCAGACCCGCGCAAGACCTCGCCAAACGGTGTACCAATCGCCGCCCAAATGTCGAACTCCCCGAGCGAAAGTCCAGTGCCTTCGGGCTCGCGCGGCAAGCCTCCACAGAGGCCGCCCCGTGCGGATCACGAAGACGACGTTCTCAGCGACGAGGGTATCGACACCGGTACTACGGACGGGCATATCCGTGCCCGTTCGCCTGAGCACCGTGAGCGAGCGAAGTCGCCGGAGCAGCGCACGAAGAGCCCAACGCAGCGTGCTATCTCGCCCACGCACGAGGGTCCGAATGCGCCCAGCATGATGGGCGTCTCGATGAACATGACCAATGGTGTGACTGGCCGCCAGTCGCCTGCTATGGCGGGCGGCAAGCCGGCACATCATATGCAGAGCAGCACGTCGAGCTCGTCCATGTTGAACGGTGTTCTTGCTCGGTCGCATTCGCGAGGGGACTCAAAGTCGGTGAACGTCGTCAACGATCTGCTGAGCAACTTGAAGGCAAAGGAGGCGGAGCTTGAGAACGCGAAGCGGCAGATGGCGTGGATGAAGGAGGGCCTCACAAAGGCTTCTCGTTCGGGCTACTTCTATGCGGACCGCTCGGGCAACGATATCTCTACGGATGTTCAGGATTCGCCTCAAGCTGAGCTTGCGCTCAAGTTCAAGCAGTTCAAGGCGCACATGCAGGTATGTGTGGTTCACGGTCGTTTTCATTTGCAATGCTAATATTGGCTAGACGATGATGGTCGAGCAATCGCGACAAGCATCCGAGCGCATCGCAGACGCTGAGCGCGTCAAGAACAGCGCGGCGCAGGAGGCTGCGTACTACCGTGCCAAGCTCAGTGCGCTCGAGAATGGCCGCGAAAGTGAAGCCCAGAACATGGAACGCGAGCGCCTTAAGGACCTGGAGAAGAGCATGTCTGCTTTGATGACCGAGCGCTGGAACCAGGAGCGCAAGATCAAGGAGCTTACTGAGGCCTTGAGCCTGCAGACCACGCTTTGTGAACAGGCTGAAGCACGAGCTGCAGATGCGTCGCGACGCGCGGAGACCATTCAGGAGTCGCACGACCGGAACGTCCAGCGTCAGCACGAGTTGCAGGAGCGTAACGAGACACTCGAGGTCCAATTGCGCGACCACTCGCAAAGGCTGCTTTCCAACACGTCGACGCTTGAGCAGCAGGAGGCAGAAGCCGCCGCGTTGCAGGCGCAAGTCGAGGAGTTGACGCAGTCTAGGGACCAGCACCTTAAGGCCCTGGAACGTGTCATGGAGACTTTCCGCCAGACGCAGAAGCGCGCGGACGAGTTCGACGCCGAGGAGAAGCGCTCTCGCGAGAAGATCGCCGCCTTGGAGTCCGACATTGTCGAGCTGCGGGGAGAGCTTGAGGCGAGGACGACGGAGGTGGAGAACGCACGGGAGAAGCTTGCAGATGTGGAGAACCAGTGGGCAATCTCGCGCGAGGAAGCGGACAGGTTCCGCGCATTGACGACCACCAACCTTGGTCAGCTACTCGATCTTCATCGCGACATGAAGGCGGACGAGGATCGCTACACGAAGGGCCATGGCGAGAAGGTCAATGCGATGCAGATGGAGATTGAGCAGTTGCGTGTTATGATGAGGGAGGCGTCCGACCGCCACGGTGACGCTCAGAGGAAGCTTTCGGAGGAGCGCCAGCGTGTGCGCGAGCTTGAGAAGGAGACTTCTCAGCTCCGCGCACAGCTTGTAGGCCTGCGGAGCCAGATGTCGAATGTGCTTGCTGATAGCGGCGACTTGCGGCGCGAACTGTCCGACAAGGACGTTGAGCTGGAGGAGAAGTCAAAGCAAGCATCCGAGGCTGCCGTCCGCTTGCGCATGCTGCGCACCTACCTCACGGAGCACGGCATCGTCATCAACGAGGACGACGTGCACTCGGCCTCTCGGGCCAACGGCGTCACCTCCCCGGACGTGGTCACCGAGCTCGAGACCAAGCTCGCAGAGCGTAACCGGGCTTACGACAATGCTCAGCGCGAGCTCAACCAGGTTGCGCGCCGTCACCGTGATGCCGAAGCGCAGGTCAGCGACCTCGCATCGCAGATCGAGCAGCTGCGGGCATCGCAGTCACCATCGGTTGGTAGCGCAGACTCCGATGCCAGATTGGCTGAAGCTGAGCGACGCTTTGAGGAGACGGAGCGCGGCTACAAGCAGCGTATGGCGCAGATGGAAGAGGACTACCAGTTGGCCGTCCACTACGTCAAGTAAGTCTTGACTTGTTTCTTCTTCGTTACGCCTCCATGCTTATGGTCTTCAGGGGCACCGAGAAGATGATGCGTCGCATGAAGGACGAGCTCACCAAGCAGAAGGACAACAACACGAGTCTGCAGGCTGAGCTCGAGGTGGCTCGTAACGCGCGGTCTCGCGCCAACGGCCGTTCAACACCTTCCGATGACGATGGCACTCGCAATCAGCTTCTTGAGTCCCAGCGACAAGTGCAACGCCTGCATCGCGAGAACAGGGACTTGCACGCTCGCTTGGAGTCATTCGAGTCTGACCTCGAGGCCCTGCGCGACAAGCTCGTTGCATCTCAGCGGGAGTCGGACGACCGCCTCACTCAGGTGGAGGAGCTTCAACATGAGGTCGAGCGTTTGCACGCGTCCCTTGAGGTTGCGCGCGGCGGCGGCGAGGAGACGCTCTTGGAGAAGCTCAGCAACGAGAACACCACGTTGCGGCGAGAGAACGAGCAGCTATCGCACAAAATCGGTCTACTTCTGGAAGTGGACCAGCCCACCTTCGGCCGGCGACCAATATCTGGCATCTCCGCGCAGCGATTGAGCTCGTCCAGTTCGGAGAACGCCCTTGCTTTCGAGCATTTGTCTAGCGAGCTTGACGACTGGCAGCGGCAGCTCGCATCTTCCATGACCAACCGACGACCACTCAGCGAGTATGAATCGGAACCGCCTGCAGTAGAACGGACTCGCTCTCCTCGATCGTAACTTCCATGCCTCTCTTCGTCTTCATCTCATTGCATATACCCTGCAGTCCGACTTCCTGTCGACTGCCGGCCACACTCGCTTGGATCTGTTCGTACTTCGTAGTATCTTATAGTCCGTTTGTTTGCTCTGTTCATTATTACCGCGTTACATATATGTCGATAGCTAACTATGCATGTGGGTTCAGTATCACTGACTAGGCACTGTTCGCTCTCTGCGTCCACTCGATGGCCTTGGCCTTGACCTGCTCGGCACCTTCCTCGTCGCCCAAGCGGTGCTCGAGGTCCAACCATTTCTTGAAGAAGCTCTTCGCCTTGTGGCTGGTCATCTTGATGGCGAGGACACGGTTGAATAGATTTCTATGGCGAATTATCAGTCAAAGAAGCGATCGGATGTAGAAAGGCGCCTACCTGAGGCTTTGAATGTTCGACTGGGTCGCCTCCATGTCCATATAGATGGACCAGATATCCCAACGCTTCGGATGGATGCTGACAATGCCTTCGAACAGCGTCCTTCCACGCTCGGGGTCGGCCATCTTGTACTCGAGTTGCGCGAACTTGGAGATCGTCTTGATGTCTGTGCGGGTGTTAACTATGTGCATGCTTTCAGAACCGCTTCGGTGCTCACGTTTACGCTTCTCGAGACTCTGAAGAGCGCGCGGCAGAAGTTTACGGGCCTCTTCGACTTCGCCTCGACGAAGGAAGAACTCGCCGTACAGCGTCCAGACCTTCGAGCTGTGACCGAACTTCTTGGCCGTCTTCTTGAACTGTTCCTCAGTTTTCTAGGCGACGAATATTAGCACAATAGACACTCGCGACGGCTGATGAACGAACCTCGATCTTGCCAGACTGCTCGAAGATAGCGGCCAGACGCAAGTGCACCGTCTTGGAGTCGTTCGCGCGGGCAGCCTCCTTGAAGGTGGCGTCCAGACTCTCATCCGTTCCGTAGGCATTCTCCAAGTTAAGCAGCGCAATCCAGACATTCAGCTTCTCATTCTCCTCGCGGAAGTTAATCGTTGACAGGGCTCTCCGTGCGAGCGCGCGAGCCTTGTCCATCTCGCCGAGTTGCAGCTGGAAGGACATGTACTGGATCCAGAGGTATGAAGAGTTCGGCGAGCCAAGCAGAAGACGTTCGAAGTCAGCGGTGGACTCCGGTGCCTTGGTGTGCATGTCGGCTGTGAGATCCTTCTCGATCTCCTTGCGTTTCTTCCGCTTCTTCCGCTCAGGCTGCTCGGTCTCTGAGTCGCTCTCGCCGGAAGATTCTGCGTCGGACTCAGGCTCGGCAGCACCACTATTCCATTGGAAGCCGCCGAGGAGCTCGAGGGACTGACTGGCACTGTTGGTGGCGGATGCTGCCTTGCGCTTCGACGACTGGGCGGGAGTGACCTCGGCAGGTATATCAACCATGATGGCGTCCTCATCCGCGTCCTCATCGTCCTCGTCGTGCTCCTGCGCACCGCCATCCTCGGACTCGTCGCCGTCCGCTTGATCCTGCCCAGGCATCTCTTCGTCCTCTTCGTCAGAGGTCTCCGCGTCGACGTCGCGGATGATGCCCTCCGGCTCGTCTTCCTCATCGTCTTCGGCCTCCTCGTCCTCGACGAAGCCAGCATCGCCGAGGCGCGAAGGCTTGAGACTCAGCGCTATGCGACGATCCGCCAGCTTGAGGATGCAGGCCTTGACTTTGTCGCCAGCGCGGAAGCCCTCCAACGCGGCATCGACGTCGGCGTCCTTGTTGTCCGTAAGCTCCGTCTTCCGACACAAGCCCTTCAGCTTGGAACGCTGAATTTGGATGAGAAGGCCGTAGGGCTCGATGCGGTTGACCGTGCCGTCGACGACTTGACCCTCCTTCAGGTCGGCGATCGTCAAAGTAGAGGACTTGAGTGCTTCTTCGGAGCGGAAGGTCATCTCAATCTTCTTGGACTCAGCGTCAACCCTATTGACAATGAGTGAATGATGAGAGACACGGAATTGGTGGGTGCTTACTGAAGGATGCGGCCTTCGACGATCTGATTGACCTTGAAGCGCGGCTTCCACTCCTTCACATACTGGGGACGGATGAGAAATTATGAACCTCCAAGGAGAAGCGCTACTCACATCGTCGAAGAGCTCCTTGATCTGCACACGCGCATCGAGCCCGCGCCCCACGGTGACGAAGAGTCCGTGATCAGCAACGCTCTTGAT
>JAMQCK010000571.1:0-19888 GCA_024196135.1 Pleurotus ostreatus/Saccharomyces cerevisiae fusant | reverse complement strand
TGGCAAACGGGCGAGAAATACAGGGTACGCCACTGATCCTCAGTTTCGTCGTTCACTATCGTCATCTCCCACCCCAGCGCCCCTTCCGTGCTCGCCGCGTCCCCTCCGCCACCTTCCTCACCCGAGACCTCGTCGCCATGCCCTACAGCTGCTACAATCTCGACGATCACACCACCAGCACCACCGCTCTCCTCGTCGCCGACATCTCTGACCCGCACAAGCCGCACCGCGTTTGCCGCCTCTTCCTCCCGCCCGCCGCGCCCGATATCACCCTCTTCGCCGACTTCATCTGGGACCAGCCGCTCTCGCAGACCTCAGATCGTCCCCGACCCGGCTGGTTCGCCCCCGCGTCGCAGGAGCGCGTCCTCGGGCTCAGCGTCAGCGGCTTCGACGTCGATTTTGGTACCACGCCGCCCACATCGTCTATGTTCATCATCTCCGTCCCCCGCGTCGTCGAACGCATCCAGCAGCGGCTCGCTACATCCGGGGAGAAGCGCGCCACCTTCGAGTGGGCGGAGTGGGGCCCGGACTGCTCGCGCGTCTTCTCTCACAACTGCCCTGCGCTCTGGCTCTCTTTCATCCACGGCACGAAGTATGCGATCCTGGACGACGAAGCAGTACCTCCCACTGGCTACACGGTCTACGACTTCTCGCGCTCTGCCGTGCAAGACCCTCAAGGCGAGAACCCCGAAGCTAACGACTTCATCATCAAGGGAAGAGACGTCTTCGCCGAGCGCGGCGCTTTCGCGATACCCGTAGAGACTAGACTTCCTTACCGCTCGATGTGGCGCCCACTTGAGCCAGAGGTGGTCGAATGGATTGGCAGGCTAGGGGGTGACACTGGCTCCGTCATGTTGATAGAAGACGGCGTTGTATTTTCTCCGGTATGTCCTTTCTCTCCTGCCAGTTGCAGTGCGGCAATCTGACGCACGTTGTAGGATGCTGGCGGTGAATACTGGGCGTGGACCGTGTAATACCAATGCCTTCGAGTACGATATCGCAGTGCCGGCTTTAGAGGGCTCTACGTTATCTCTTTTTTCGCTGAAGGTTTTCCTTCTCTATGCACTGATAGTCTACAATTACTCTACCTGCCAATAATCGTCAGTAATCATCATGTTCCGCCTCAATCTGTACCTTCTAGCTGTATGCTTATCGACAATGCTCATAACACGCATAACATATCCAACAAAGCCACAGACATTAGATTCGATGCTACTAAGACCAACGTCAGCCCCGCCAGGTATAGCTTATTTACAGGGGGTTCAGAGAGTGGTGCTGCGAGATACGCGTGTGAGTAGGCGAGGAGATCGCGTGAGAGTAAACGTGAGTAGACGACGAATAAATATGGACAGCGAAGAACAATGGATTGTAGGGCGAGTGAGGAGGGTAGGAGGAGGGAGAGGTAGGTGATGAAGATAGGATGCGGAGAGAAGTGGAGGGAGGTGTACGGAGGGGTAGCAAGTATGCAGAGCAAAGTATCTATATCATGAGGCCAAAACGCGGCGTTAGAATCATGTCATGTCGGAATACAGAACTCAATCGGGAAGCCCTTGGGGATGCAGCACCTCCATCGCCGCGAAAGCCAACCGCCATAATCGCGGAGCGCCTTGAGGCTGGGGTCAAGCGACAGACGCCTGTCTTGTCGGCGTCCGTGCGACCGTGCGACTCCTCGCACACCACCAGCACTCTATGTGAGATAGAGGACAGCACACAGCGTCGAAGCGGCGCCGAGGAGAAGCCCGCGTACTGAAGGCCACGACATAGTCGAGCTTCCCACATTCCAGAATCCGGCCGGGTCCTGATACGTTGCATTGCGGAAGAGCTATAGAGGACGGTCGTCAGCCTCGCATAGAAGCAGAGCATGTACACAAAAGCAGAGAGTACGAGGTGAACAAAGGGCGCGGGAAAACCGAACACATACCCGTGTCAACCCCGAGGGACTTCTTGTCATACCCTCGCAGTCGTGCGTGACGCCCTCCACAAAGTCGACGGTCGCATTCGCCGGGAGACTCCCGCCCGAGATGTTCTGCAGCATATTGACGAAGTTGAGCCCGCGCTGGTAGTGGGTCATGCCTTGGGTCTATAGAGTGAGAACGTGTCAGCAACCATTGCCAGCGCAAACGGTGGAGTGAGAGTGTTCGGGACAACGGGCGGGACAGCCAGCGAGCACCTTTCGGAATACTATCCGCGCAATTTTCGAGGGTGGCCGTGAAGGATGCACGCGACTCACCTGCGCTTGGCATCGCGTATCGCCTGGGCCGTCGTCGCCAGTCCCCCATGCGTAATGAATGTTGCGCGAGAGGTAGCGCTCGACGATGCCCTCCCTCTGCAGGTGCTTGAGCGCGTACGCCCCATACGCCGGCACCCCACTCGACAGCCCGTACTTCCACCGATCGACGTTCGCGCAGCTGTCATTCGGCAACGGGCGGTCCTCCGTCAGCCACAGCAAGCTCCCCGGGTTCGCCATCCAGTACACGATGCGGTCGTCGTCCTTGCGGCTCTTGCGCAGCGCGGCGTACCGCTGCGTGAGCTGTGCGCCTGCAGAATGGCCCGCAATCACCACTTGCTGTCAAATCGAAGGCATCAATATTGGTCGGTAGGTTTCGCATGGGCGTGGCGCGCACATCAAGATTCGGGAACACGGTCTTGTTGAGGTAGTAATCGACGAGGTCGTCCATCACGTCGTAGGAGCTGATGTTGGCGAAGGTGTCGGGCCCGATGTTGTAGTGGCCGGACATCCAGGTGGTGCCGTTCCAGAAGAGCGTACCGTTGACACCAGCCGCAGCGCCGGCGTCGATGTCCATCTGGTTGAGGAAGCTGCTCGAATCATCAGTTGAGGGTTAGAAGGGCAGCACAAGCACATACACGGGTGCCATGACTGAGATAGCATTATAATCCACGTCGGGGTAGGTCCCCCACGCCTGGTAGAGCGCCTTGTCGAGCGCCCAGAAGTCTTGGACGATCACTCAGTCCTCCGTACTGACGCAAGCGTATTCACTCACAATACCAGTTATCTCTGAGCTAGACGAGTAGTCAGTAATGCGCCTGCATGTGTCGTAGAGGTGCTCACCTTGCCTGGAAGTGAAATGACCGCCCTTGTGATGTTCTTGGGATCTCGGTTTGAAGACATGTACATGGGCTGGAAGCGAGTTAGTTGCCATCCTCGGCTCAAAGAATCTACACGAGACGCACGATAGAAGCCCCTGGAGCCACCTTCAGCTGAAAGTCGAGAACGATGTCCGCGTTCAGGACGTTGGGGAACCCTGAGTACCCAGTGTCTGCTACTCCTATCGCCACTGGCTGCACGCTGTAACCGCTAGGGTCAGGGAATGGTACAGGCGGCACATCTTGTCGTCGCTCGAGGCGTGCTGCCGCAGGAAGGTAGTGGCAAGCGAACAAGCAGAGGAGGGAGAGACAGGAGGGGAGGCGCATGTTGTCGAAGGGTCAGTCCAGGGACGGCTGGCTGGCGGAGACAGTTAAGTACAATAGGCCGATTCCTTCACTCTCCCGACTTCCGAGGATTCTCGAGACGACTGCACGAGAAAGCCACCGCTTCCGTACAGCCTTCAGTAGGGAGAGAATAGGGACAGAGGCTCCGAGGCGCGACCGAGGGGGAACACAAGCCTCGAGATAGCTGTCGTAGCGTTTTATGCGGCCGCCATCTATCGATCATTCCGTGGGCAGTCCCAGGGTGTTGGAGTCGCCGTGCCGTCGCGCCGGAGCGGAGGTCGCGACCGTCAGTTCTGGTTGGCCGCTTGGCGCTGTGTCCAAACTGTTCCCCCGCATGCCACGAGAGAAGGAAGTGCCCAATTGATCGGTGCTGATCCGACCCATCACGCCAGGCACCCAGGCATTCGAGGCACCCGTTGAGCACGCCGAAGACTGGCCTCTTGCTCATGTCCGTCACTTGCTCTGCGCCATACATTCGTCGCCCAGCAGAGTCCGTTTTCCGCTAGGCTATGCTACTGATTCTAGACGATGTGGTTCTAAGCGGGTTAAGATAGCCATCTACAACGGTAGATAAGAGACCATATGAGTCGGACCCGCATATCAGGTTGTCCATGCATCGGCTCTATTGTCTTCTTGTCTGCTTGAAAATAGGTTACAACACGCTGCTGACCGGGCTTAGAATGGGGGCTTCGCCTGAACTTCGCTGGCACAAGATTCGCTTTGCTGGTGTATTGACCTGCATTTCTTCGCTCCGCATATAGACTGAATCCTGCGACGAATGCGCGACACCCGACGAGCTTCACTTAGAGCAGTACAAACGGCGCGGAATCTAAGTTCAACTTCAACGGTTATTGATCCGTTTTCACGTGACGGTGCGAGAATGTGACATGCGCGCTTAGGGCGCGTGACGTCTCGCGTCCGCGACGCGCTTACCCACAGACATTCATGTCGACCAAGCAGGAAGGAACGGGTGCGTGGAGCTGCTTCAGATGGCGAACGATGTACTTACCTTGCAACAGTCAATTGGTGCGATCTAAGCATTCAAATACGACGTTACAGGCTGAATGAACCGTCCCCAGCCCCGTATGCGACGAACGAGTATCAGCGGATGATATCAACGAGCACCTGGACAACAACTGTACGCTACCAAAGACAAAGACCCTCACACCCTCAACCTCCATGCGCAAGCCAGACCAAGCCCCAAAGGTAACTCAGTCCGGTAGCGGCAGCACCTCCAAAGTCGCACCCATCTTCGCCCCTCGCGCCAAGCCTGAACCTGCACCATCCTCCTCTACATCCCATGTCGCTCCATCCCAATCCCTCCAAACTCCGCGCATGAGCAGGAAGCGGACTCAGGACGATACCCCCTCTGGACCCTCTGCGAAGCGAACGCGCACGGGCGTGTCAAACTTGCAAGCGGCTGCGCCGCTGGCGGAGAAGCTGCGTCCCAGCACGCTGGCCGAGTTTGTTGGACAAGCTCACCTCACTGCATCGGACTCATTGCTCATGAGCACGATCAACAATGGTGCTGCAGGCAGTATGATCTTCTGGGGACCGCCGGGGTGCGTTGAGCTTGTTGGCGAATAAGAGCGTACGTCCTGATGACAATTACAGATGCGGAAAGACTACGCTTGCGCGATTGATCGCCAGACATACGGGTTCGATATTCCGGGAGCTAAGTGCGACGGAGGCAGGCATCAAGGACGTTCGCGCTGTCTTTGAAGAGGCGAAGAACACCCTGATGCTCAGTGGGAGGTACGCCGCTCACGTAGGCCTAAACGCCGCACGATGAATGTTCAGAATTTCCTCGCAGGAAAACCGTTCTCTTCCTTGACGAGATACATCGCTTCAACAAGGCACAACAAGATATCTTTCTGCCTTACGTCGAGCAAGGCTACATTCAGGTAGGTTTTGATACGAGCGGAATTCCAAGCACTGGCTGATCGTCCCTTCGAGCTGATAGGCGCTACGACAGAGAACCCGTCTTTCAAATTGGTGTCGCCCTTGCTGAGCCGATGCAGGTGAGTTAACACTTGACTAGTTTCGCGCATAAGACTCATTCATACAGGGTCTTTGTGTTGGAGAGGCTGACCGACGACGACATCAAGACAATCATTCATCATGCGATTCAACGCGCAGCCAAAGACGATGATGCAGACTCGCAAGCCCCAGACGAGCCGGACGTGCTTGATCTGACATCCTCGCAAGCAGCATCGTCTTCACAAACGGCCGTGCCTTCGCAGGCATCGATGGACGAATCTGCACTTGCGGCATTCCCCCACATCACGCCCAAGGTCACCTCGACCATCGTCGCGCTCGCCGGCGGAGATGCGCGAACTGCGCTGTCCCTTCTGGAGCTTGTGCTCAAGGCTTCTCCGAATAGCGAAGAGTCCACCCTTATCAAGAACCTGCGCAAGTCCGTCGTCGTCTCGTACGACCGCACGGGCGAGTCGCACTACGACATGATCTCTGCCCTGCACAAGAGCGTGCGAGGCAGTGACGGAAACGCAGCCATGTACTGGCTCGCGCGCATGCTCACCGCGGGCGAGGATCCCATCTTCATCGCGCGACGGATGGCGGTGTGCGCGTCAGAGGACATCGGGCTGGCGGACAACCACGCGCTGCCGCTGGCGATTGCGACAATGCAGGCGTGCCAGCTCATCGGGATGCCCGAGTGCCGCATCAATCTTGCGCACTTGGTCGCGTATCTTGCGGAGGCACCCAAGTCGACGCGGTCGTATGAGGCATACAAGCGGGCGGAGCAGCTGGCAAAGGAGGAGCCGACGCTGCCGGTGCCAATGCAAGTGAGGAACGCGCCGACGAAGCTGATGAAGGAGCTGGGATATGGGGACGAGTATCGGTACAACCCTGACTATGCGTATGTGGGGAGGTTGCTTTTATGGACGCTGCTGACGTTCGGGCAGACATCCGGTAGTAAATACATACGTACCGCTGGAGGTAGAGGGCCAGGAAATTCTGAAAAAGGCAGGGGATCTGTCGGGCAAGGAGTGGGACGAGGAGGCGCTGCGGCGGTGGGAGAAGGAGGTGAATGGGGGCAAGGAATGGGAGGGACGGGGGATGAGGCGGGCGTGATGTCGGTTTGCTTGGTTGTGTTATGATGGTTTGAAATGATCAGCCTCGTGTTCTATCCCGCTCCTGCTGCTCGCTGCGATGGCACAAACGACGGCCAAGTACCACTGCCTGGTGACCGCGTTCGGGGTGCGTCGCCCGTGAGCCGTGCTGGACCGCGACTGAGCGTCCCCCAGCCGTTCTATCGCTACACAGAGGACCACAATCCGGCCTGGTTAGCCGTCGAGCCGCTGACGAACAGCATCATCGAGGACGAGCAGAACAATGTGCGCCCCATACACGTATCGACCCTCCAGATCCCCGTCTCGTACCAGGCCGTGATGGACGTCGTGCCCCTCCTCCACCAGCACCCGCCCGTCTTCCACCCCTCGATCGCCGACCAGGCTGCCGCCAACCACGTCGCGCGGCCCCAGAAGGGCTACGACTTTATCCTCCACGTCGGCGTCGCTGGCCGCGGCGCCCTGCGCGTCGAGCGCGTCGCGCACAAATTCGGGTATAACATGAAGGACATCTATGGCCGGCAAGCGCCCGTGGTGGAGACCGCGCCTGTCGCCGTCGAACCGGACGACCCCGGCGACGTACCGGCCGGCGTCCTGCACATCGCCCCTCCGCAGGGCGAGGCGCAGCAGATCGAGCTCGCGGACCCGCCAGAGCCCACACCAGTCGAGCCGATCCGTCCAAAACGCGGGTTTGGCCCCGGATACGAGAACTTCCAGGAGGAGGTATACTCGGATGTGAACATCAACAATCTCATCAGGAATATGAAGCAGCAGGGCTTTGAGGATGTGCGTGTCCTAGCTTGGCGATGGGTGGTCATGCGCTGACGGCTTGCTGTTTGCAGGTGTACCTGTCAATGGACGCGGGGCACTACTTGCCTGACTTCATCTACTACTGCTCGTTGGCGGAGGTCATCCGCAGCGTCAAGCCATACGAGCGGCGGCGCGGGACGCAGGTCCTGGTCGTGCACGTCCCGCCGGTGGGCCAGCCGCTGACGAGCGAGCAAGTGACGACGGCGCTGAAGCTGATCATCACCTGGGTATGCAGCGAGCTGCAGAGCATCGACGATACGCTGGCGAAGGAGCGATTCCAGTGATCGTTCCGCTCGTTGTGAGTATACCCGTCTCTTGCGGCAGCGTCCTGATGTCCTGACACGTCGGGTGCGCGCCACGTCTGTAGCCTGGAGTCCTTCTCATTTGGAATCGTCCGCTGTATCTATTACCTCCCCCTCTGCGTCCGTTGTACATACTTGTAATCCTCATCGTGACTTGGACAATCGCCGTTGCTGCCACGTTCGCCTGCTGTCTCCTCCTGCTGCCCACCGTGCGCCTGCTGGCGTCGCGGTCACATGTACTGCGAGGGCGCGTTAATAACGCCATCGTCGCGTGCTCATGTGCGCGGTGACTAATTCCGCGCCGCTTGTGGCCGTCCACAATTTCTCTCCGCTGGCGACTGGCGGGCGTCCTCTGCTTTTTGGGAATTCGTGGTCGACAGCGGTCCTGCGCACTATATAAGCCGTCCCCTGCGGCCAGCGACACCCCATCAGCACCACCCGCCTCGCCCTCTCCCCCCATGGCCACCAACATCACCTTCCACCCTGGTGAGCACCGATCGCACCGATCGGCGGTCCCCCCACTCACCCTAGCGCAGGCTCCGTGACCGCCGAGGAGCGCGTCAGCCTCTTGCAGCAGCGCGGCGCGACGATCTGGCTCACTGGCCTCAGCGCCAGCGGCAAGTCCACGATCGGCTGCGCGCTCGAGCAGCACCTCCTCCACCTCAAGAAGTTCACTTACCGCCTCGACGGCGACAACATCCGCTTTGGCCTCAACAACGACCTCGGCTTCGACGAGAAGAGCCGGAACGAGAACATTCGCCGGATCGGCGAGGTGCGCTTGCCCCTATCCCCTTCCCCTTCATCTTTCTGACCTTTTGTGCAGGTCGCGAAGCTCTTCACGGACGCATCGTGCATCACGATCACTGCGTTCATCTCCCCCTACCGCGCAGACCGCGACACGGCCCGCCAGGCGCACGAAAAGTCCAACCTCCCCTTCATCGAGGTCTTCGTCGACGCCCCGCTCTCCGTCGTCGAGCAGCGCGACCCGAAGGGTCTCTACAAGCGCGCTCGCGCTGGCGAGATCAAGGGTACGCCTCCCGCACTCACACACGCACCGTCCCCGCTCATCTCCGTACAGACTTCACCGGCATCTCCGCACCGTACGAGGCACCTGAGAAGCCCGAGATCCACATCCCGACGGACAAGTTGGACGTCCAGGAGGCGGTCAAGGTCATCACCGACTACCTTGTCGAGAACCACTACATCACGCTCTGAGGAAAGGAGCTGGTGTTGTAGAATATTCATTATAGACCTATCTATTGCAATCCAATGTTGTACACTGCACAGATGGACGACGAGGAGCATCGAGCGAAGATGGACTGAGCCCCACAGCCACACAGCGGTGCTGGTCGCAGGTTGGCCAAGTCTTGCTTCCTGTACCGCGTTTGCGCGATGTGCCTAGGGGGTGAGCCTGCGCTTCTTGGCACCACCCCTTAAGATTTCCTTTTTACGCTTCCTTTTGTTCGGCGACGCGCTGGTCGAGGGTATGTCCGAGGAAAGCATTCCACCAGAACCGTGGATCGTGTCAGATGGCGAACCATGCGAAGAGGATGCTGACTCTTGAGCGCGTCGTAGCTTTGGCGGTTGCTCAGCCTGAATGTGCTTGGCCAGAATATCAAGCACATCTTCATGTGTCACGATGTCCTTGTCCTTTGGGCATACAATCGCTTGGCGCAGGTCGCACACGCAGTCCTTCAGGTCGTCGAAGTACGGGTGGAAGTTCTCGTCCAGAAAGACGCGGAATTCCTTTCGAGACTTGGCGTACACGTCGGTCCACTTGCGCTGGCCGATCTCCTCGATGCTGCCCTTGAACCACTGACCCATGGGCGAGTTGCGCCAGTCGTAGCCCTTGCGCCTCGTGCACGATGGGCCGGCGTAGTATGTACAGATCCACATCAGCACGTAAAGGAAGGATTCGAGATCATGAGCAGCTACGTGCGGCGCGCGGGGTTGCAGAAGGAGGCTCGTCGACATGAAAGGCAATGTGCCCTGCGAATCGTCAAGGTCATATCTTAACAGCAGACCCAAAGAACTCACTGCACGGTGGCCGATTGGCCCTGCACTGAAGGGCCCACTCACGAATGTCGCACAATCCAAGTCGATGAGGAGGCCTCGCCGTATCCGTTCGTCCGCGTCCTTCGATCGCAACATGATATTTTGCTCGCTGATGTCGCAATGCAAAGCTTTCTTCTGCGTGAATAACATGTAATGGGCTGCGGCGGTGGTCAGGGACACGACGGAAGACGTTCGACGCAACTGACCTTCGACGGCATCGCGCAAACCAGACAAGAGCTCCTCCTTCGACGTGAAGTCGCACAGCGGTCGCGCGTACGGCTGGGTGACGAGCCGGTGCAAGTTCATGTGCCCTATAGCCATAAACTCGTCTTTCCGTCCTTGTCCGAGCAGCCCCTTGCGAAAGCTGTCGGTCGAGATGGTGTTTCCTTCCTCGGGATCGGTGACGAGTTCATGCGCGATGAGAGTGGGAATGCCATCAATGTCGCCCGCAAGTCTGAGGAAATCAGCCTCAGACGAGCGCCCGGCACGTATCCAGGTACTCTTGATGATGTAGTCCTCGTCATCACCTGGTTTGCGACAGCGCCAACAGATTGTACCGGCCCCACGAACACGGTCGTTGTGGAAAAGTCGATCGACGATTTCGTACTCGATTTCGTCGACACTGATGAAGCGTGTTCCTCCTTCGCGCAGTTCTATCGTGGGGTCACGACCCAGAGGTACACCGTCCAAGAGCATTAGGGAGCAGAGGACGCGGACCAGAACCTCGGCCTGCCGGTGCACCTTGTAAACCAGGGATTGTACTCGGCCCGCGCGATCGTGTACGACCACAGAGAAATCGTCTCCAGCGAACGCGAGGCCGACGTGATAGAGACAGTTGTCTTGCGCAGCGAAGACGTTTGCTGCGCTCCTGGATAGGCGCCGCACGACGTCGGACATCAGATTGGCGGTGTCGGCGACTTGCACGTCACAGAGGACGTTTCCCCAGCGCATGTTAGACCCCGCCTCCGAGAGGACAACGCCGTAGACTGGCTCAAATTTGCCGTCAGGCAGGCGGCGCTGGCTTCGTACCGTGGACCACCGACTTTCTTTGCGAGGTAAAGGGCTGCCCTCTTGCTCCATGGCCTTGCGATAGTAGTCATGTATCTCGTTTAAGAATGCCGCCACCTGCTGTTCACGTTGTCCCTCGCGGGCTGAGCGCGTCATGCAGGGATAATGCGACCATTGAGAGGCCTTGTGGTCGTACATTTTTCGCGGCATGTCGAGGAAGGTGGCATGCGGGTAGAGATTTCCATGCGATGTGATCTGTCCGGTAACTCCTGGCACTCTCCACAGAGCCAACTTTTCCAACTCGGGAGTGTCGTCTTCGCGTAGCTCGATGGAATGGGGAATTATGTGTATGGGAGCGGGACAGGTCAGGGAGAAGTGGCGATGGAACACGGGACAGTAGTAGGAGGGGGAGAGGGGATTGGTAGCTATAGGCGTCATCGAGCGCTTACGCTGTTTGGCCAGAAGTCTTGGACTTTGGCGTGACCGAACGGCGGCCCATGATGTCTTCTTTGATGTTGCCTTGCACGCGATCTTCTGCATTGACGGCGTACTGTACAAGATTATGAGTGTTAGTATCTGCACCGTACGCGAACGCACTTGGTACGACAGACGCCGGG
Organism: Pleurotus ostreatus/Saccharomyces cerevisiae fusant; assembly: GCA_024196135.1. NCBI lineage: Eukaryota > Fungi > Pleurotus ostreatus/Saccharomyces cerevisiae fusant. The sequence goes on along the minus strand of JAMQCK010000571.1, from coordinate 8,557 downwards.
CGTAGTTCGCTTCGAAACGACACCGATTTGAAGTGCGAGAAGTGTTCAGCGAAGGGAGGACGTGGAGTTTCAAGTGGCGGCGTTCCCATGTGCTACAGACCGTGTAACGAACGTAGACAGCACGCTGCACGACGATTATGGTGGTGGTGGTGGTGAGGGATAGATAGTGACCGTTTTGTTCAAGAAGGCGTTGTGACAAACCATGTGCGTGACATTTATTTCGTCACAAAGGACCTGGTAAGTAGTCGTACGAGGATCCATGCATGTCGTCTTCAATCTCTCGTTGGATGTCTGCGAGTTTGCCATCTCCTCTCACTACCGCTGAGACCTTACATGAGTTGTAGATATCAAGCAACTCGCCTGACGAACCTGCCTAAACTTCGCAGAACGCAGATTTCCCATACGTTACACCGTACCGTTGCGGCCACGTACATGAAGCTCACATGAGAGTGCCATTCACTGTGCCATACATGCAGATGTATCTACTTGCGGTGTCGTTTGGCCTTTGGCTTAGACGAGGATGCCTCCTCTGCCGCCCGACAATCATGACAGAGCCAGTCGTCCGTAGTGTCTGGGATACCCTCCGGCAGTGCGCAAATTATGCAGAACTAGAAACAGTGTCAGTATGCGTTTGGTGACGATTCAGCAGCACAGGCAAGGAACTCACCCATCCAGGTGGTGAGCAGCAATCCGATTTGGCAACGCATCGAATCGTCTCGGAGACTGGGAATTGTCGACAGCATGTCTCGCAAGTACGCAGGTCATCAGCAGGTACAGCGTCGGGGGACACATCTCGCGCTTCGTTCTTGCGTTTTCGCGATGGCAGACGGCGGGTTGCAGCCGGGGCAGAGACGACCGCCTGTGAAGCTTCCGGGACAGGAACCGCCTCTACCGGAGTAGGCATAGCCGACGTAGGCAAGGCGGTGGCAGGAGAAGTATCCTCGGCGTCAGGTCCTGAAAGCACGGGCACTCCCTGCTCGCGTACTTTCTCGAGATAGCGCTGGAGCACGTCGAGCACCTCCTCGTAGGTGGGCGGGTTAGGACCGCGGCGCATGACGATTGCTCGCCATTCGTGTATGCACTCTTTGAGGTCCGCGAAGTAGGGGTCGATGACGGCGGAAAGAAACTTGTCGAGAATGATCCTATCGTAAGGCTCCTGCTGCAGTCGCATAGTCTTCGCCTTTTGAGCACCGATCATGCTGGTCGTTCCCTCCAGCCATTCCCTCAAAGGCGTTTTTAGCACCTTGAATTTACGGCCTTCGATCTTGGGGCCCGTGTAGACGGAGCAACACCAGATGAAGACATAGAGGAGAGACTCCAGATCATGCCAGAACTCGTGGGGAAAGACGTCGGGATGGCAGAGAAGATCGCATGCGGCGAATGACGCGTGAGCCTATACGTAGAGAAGGACGTTCAGAGTTCATATTTTCGAGTATCACAGAAGAGACTGACCGTTTTGACTCCAGTTGCGCTCTTCGTACGGTCTTTTACGGAGAAAAAGGCGTAGTCGAAGTCAATCAGGACGCCAGGGCGTATCTCGTGTGCGGCGCCATCTCCCAGTACGAGATTGGCATCGCAAATATCAGCGTGGATAATGCCATTCTTTGACAACTCGCGGAGCGCTGGAAGACGGAGGTTAGCCCATGTCGATTGCAAGTGATCTAGACTCACTGATGACATAATTGATCATAGCGCTGATTAACTCCAACTTGGACGAGAACTTTGAGAGTGGCGAACCAACTCCCTTCAAAACAATCCGCCGGTATTCCCTGTCCTCCATACCACTAGGGATTGCCTTCTTGCGACCGCACAGTCGCTCCATCAAGTGTCTCGTAGAGATGGCTGTGCCCTGCGCCCATTCCACGACCTCGTGCGCAACGACGTGAGGAATACCTTGCACTCCGGCCTTATAGGCTGCCTCGTAGAAGTCGTATTCCGTATGGGCACGACTGGTATCGTGCCAGAGGTTCTTGATCACGTATTCTGTGTCGTCGCCTTCTCGTCGACCCACCCAGCAGACTGTGCCCCTGCCACAGATGGTCGCATCGGTGCTGATGACTCGGACAATCTCGTACTCGACGTCTTTGACGGAGACATATCGCTTCCCGAGACGCTCCTGGACATGAGGATCGAAGCCAATTTGGTCTTTGCCGAGCAGGGTGTAGCCAGCTAGCAATTTGACGAGCATGAGGGCGTTCGCATGGATGTCCGCCGAAGTGGACACAACACAGCCAGCGCGGTGATGTACAACCACCCGGAATTTGGAGCTCGCGATCGCAAGTCCGGTGAAGTACAGCCGATCGTCCTGCTCCGGCATACAGTTCAGAGCACTGTTGTGAAGCTGTTTGACGGCCATGAACATCTGTGCTTCCGAGGACTTCAGCTCAGCGTTCATGATGACGCCCTTGCATCCCGGGCCATCAAGAAAGGATAGATCGGGGTGTCTGTTCGTAACGCCCGCCTGAGCGTTATCCGCGCCGTGAAATTCGGCAGTCCACTTGCGGTTTCCTTCAACATTGCAGTGATTCAGGATGAAATCCACGATCGACTGCAAGAATTCGGCAACGGCTTCTTCTTCATCCTGCTTGTCGAAGTTGGGAGCGCCTGGCCACCTCTTGGCTTTGTTGTCGTACATTCCCGCCTCGATCATGGCCTGCAATAGCGTCGTGGCTGTTTGCGAGATGGATGTTCCAGAGAAGAGTCCTGAGATGACCTCGCCAGCTTGCCGGACAGTAGAGTTCTTCAGCATATCCTCGATCTGAGGGTCCAGATTCTCGTGGGTCATCAGCTTGTTAGTTCCCAGAGGGTCATCGCGAGTGGCGAATGCATTCGTAATTGCGCATGGATGAGAGGAGGGTCTCTGTTGTCGAGGTGTAGAGATAGGCTCGATGGGTCTTGGGAATGGGAAGCAAAACGAGGAGGGTTTGTTCGAGGGAGCTTGCTGTGGCATGTCACTGGCATGCTAACGGTAATGTCAGTTAAGGATGCACGCTTCAGGGTGCGGGCCACGCACTTTCACAGTCGCATCTCCAGTCTCGCCGGTTTCCGTGGGGGACAGCTGTGAATCCGCCATCGTGGAAGAGGATAAGAACAGGTGGCAGTTTCCGCGATGCGTCGAGTGCAGGCACGCGCTCATGTGCCTCGTGACAGTCACGTGACTGCATCGTGCAATCAGACCTTTTTCCCCTTCGGGATCTAGAGGCCGCACAGCCGCACTTCGACTCGGAATAACATACGTACGTGGATACTATAGAGTGCAGATGGCGGAGGCATACTGGCGATATCGAAGACTATTCCGACCAGGGGGAAATGTGTTTCTGCGTCTACTAGAAAGGATACATGCTAGCTCGGATTCGCGATTTGGTTCATTGTAACTACAGATGAGCGATGCTATCAAGCACACAATCTGCGTCTCTTCGACTCTCCCCCTACAGTGTCCGTCGTCAACTGCCTCTTTCCCCGTCGATCATCGCCTGTATCAATTGATTCATCTAGGCCGCCGCGCAAAATTCTGTTGGAGGGAACCACCTTTGGCTGCATATGCGCCGTTGCACCCCCGTCCCGCGAATCAGCAGGGCTGCCGTTGCCATCAACAACATCATTCCCACCGGGTCGGGACTCAGCGCCGTCGCCCTGAGGGCCGTCTAACGGCTCCTCGGACAGCGTCTGGATAGCCCACTTGGGGTCCGACGTCCACCAAGAGGGTGGCTCCTCCTCCTTCCGCGGCTGTTTGATCAACACAGGTTGGCGACGCTTGTCCTGGGGCTGCTGAGCGCAGGCGTGCAGCTCAAGAATATCGAGGATGTCCTCGTGCGTCGTATCCTCCGCGTTGAAGAGAATAGCACGTCGGATCTCGCACACGCAGTCCTTCAGGTCGTCGAAGTAAGGATCGAAAGTGTCGTCTAGGAAGGCGCGGAATTTCGATGGTGGCTGGTACATGATTTTCTCTTTCAGTTTGCCGACTTCCGTGGGGTCGCCGGTAAACCATAGACCCATGGGTGATCGGAATGGATCGAAGCCGGTCCGTCTAGCGCTCATAGGCCCTGCATAGCTCGTGCAGATCCACATGAGAACATAGAGGAATGATTCGAGATCGTGGATGGGCAGGTGGGGCAGACCAGGATAGAGCAAGAGGGTACAGGACATGAACGGCAGTGTGCCCTGTCGGCTCGTTAGTCACTGAACTCCATGAACAGTAGGTCTAGCTCACGAGGTGGTGGCCGGCGCACGCCGCACTGGACGGTTCACTGATGTAGGTAGCAGAATCGAGGTCGATAAGGAGCCCTCGACGCAGCCGATCCGTAATCTGCGCGCGTAACATGATGTTGTTTTCACTGATGTCGTTGTGCAGTATGCCCCTCTCATGGCAAAGGACCAGATGCGCTACAAAGTTGTCAGGTCCCGATCGCGCAGCAATAAAGATACACTGACCTGCAACGGCGTCTCGTATAGCGCTGAGCAATTCCTCCTTGGACCTGAAGTCCGATAAGGGACGGGCGAGCGGCTGCATGACTAGTCGATGGAGTTGAAGAACGTCGATGCCGTGCAGCTCATGCTGCCTAGCACTCGACCGGCGCAGGGGTGCGCGGAATAGATCCGTAGACCTTGGTCTTCCTTGTGCGTCAACCACGAGTTCGTGGTCAACCAGAGTAGGGATACCATCAACGCCCTGAGCTTGCTCAAGGAATGACATCTCCGATTCTTCGCGTCTGACGTTGACCCATGTGCTCTTGACGACATATTCCTCGTCGCTATCTGGCCTACGACAGCGCCAGCAGACGGTGCCACGGCCCCGGATAGGGTAGCTGTTGAAAAGGCGCTCCAAAATCTCGTACTCGACCCCGTTGACGTGGAGCACGCGCGTGCCACCAGGGCGCATGACGATCGCTGGATCACGGCCAATGCGGGTCATTGTCAGAGTCATGGCCAACACAAGGCGAACGAGGAGGATGCCATGCTTGTGCACATGACGCGTGTGGCACTGGACGCGACCAGCACGGTCATGGACGACAACAGCGAACGAATCGCCGGCGAATGCAAGGCCAACATGGTAGATACAGTCATCCTGTGTGGCGAAGACGTATGCGGCGGTCGTCGACAACTTCCGCACGGCAGCGGGGATGAGATCGTCGCTACCGGCCACCTGCAGGTCACACATGACATTAGACCATGCTACGTCCGAGCCCGACTCGACAAGGACAGCCCCGGATATGGTGGACCCGTCATTGGGGTGGGTAGGCGAGGTGCGCGTGGGAAACCACCTTCGTTCTTCATCGGGAAGACGAACGCCTTGATTCGTCAAGACCTCGCGACAGTGGCCGTGTAGATCGTCCAGAAATGCTGCGACGAGTTGTTCGCGTTCGCCGTCGGGGTGTACATCAGACAGATCAGGGTATCCTGTCCAATGTCTCGTCCTTGCGTCGTAAAGCCTTTGCGGCAGCTCGTAGAAGATGCGGTTGGGAGGGCACGGAAGAGAGGGTAGCGAGGCCAGGGCTTCGAAGAAGTCTCCAACGTCACGCAAGGCCGACCCTTCCAAGTCCAGGGCGTCATGCAGGTCGGCATTCGGGGGGGCTGAGAGAGCGCGCATAGGCAACGATCGACGGCTGGGCGGCGGTGTTACGTGGGGGGCCGACGAGGACGAGGAAGACGAGGATGTGGACCCGGTATCGCTTGAGGAGCCATCCGCGGCGTCCTGCTTTGGCATTGACCTGTTCTTGAGCCTGGCGCTTCGACGAGGTTGAGCTGGGGCAAAGCCGGCCTTGGTCTTTGTCGACCGTCCCTGTGCAGCCTGCTTTCTGATTGGCATGTTTTTCTGTGATAGTATTTGGTAAAAGTGAAAGTACGGCTATCGTAGGCACGCACCTGGTTGTATGCAAGGGTCTGAGAGAGACGCTTCGTTTGCGTGATAACTTCCGACGGATAGGCCGGCTACTGGTAGAGATGGTGAAGGCGCGCCAAGCCTATACTATAGAGTCGATGCCGCGACGGATTGTCGACTGGGAAGCTGAGTGCGTTCCGAAGCGGTAAACGCAATGATGGAGGACGATGCCAAAACGCGTTGTCCGTGCCAATGTCACATGATGACAATTGTCACGCATCGCGTGGTGTGACGTCACGCGTCCCGAATGGGAGCCTCCGCCATGCACATTGCACATGTAGTATAGCGACTGGGCCTTGAATGATACGAGGATTGCGAGTTCGCAATGCAATTGTGCGCTAATATACAAGTGGTGACTGTCTAGTGTAAATCAGAAGCGGTACTACAGTACCGACGTGGGTATCCTGTCCGATAGTGAATGCCAATAAACCTCTCAGCTCGCAGCTGCCTGCAACGCTGCCAATATGCGCTGGTGGTGCGACGAGCCCGCATCGTCCGACGAAATGTCCGGGCCGCTGCTGTCGTCCTCAGCCGCTTCCCAGTCGCCGCCCTCCTCCTCAATGATGTCCTCGAATGCGCTGTCCAGCACGTTACCCAGCCCCGTCTCCACCACCGAGAGCCACTGCCCCAGCTCCTCAATCGTGCGCGCGAGCTCGGAGTGCGTGCTCCCATCTCGTACGAGCGCCGTGTAATCGAGCGGTCGCACAGGTGGTCCGTTTCCGAGGGATTGGATAGACGTGATGGACGAATTTGACGGTTTATGCCCGTGTCGCCTGAACTCTGGCGGAGGCGAGCTCGTGCGAGGAAGACCAAGAGTGAAGGAGGCGCCTGACGCGACTGCTGCTTCACGAAAAGAGTCGTAGCCGGCCGTGGCGACTGCGGTGCCTAGGGAACTGGCCGGAGGGGGTGCGTACGTCCGCGAATTGCTCATGGCAGCAGAGGGTGATGGCGGTAGCAAGTCTGATATACCCAGACGATGTTCTGACGAGAGGGATGGTATCTGGAGCTCTGTCAGCGCGGTCGAGTAAGCCAAGCGGCCTTACCCACCTTCAGCACATCCTTCAGCCCTGGCGTCCCAAGGGAGTCCTTCTGACTTGAATCGCTCCCACTCCTATTCCGACCATTTGGCGTCGCTGCATACGGTCTTACAGGCGGCACCAATGGGATATCCTCCAAACTCGACTGCCCCATCAACAGCGGCTTCGGACCGCTCTTCACGATGATATCCTGCGCCGCCGTCGCCGACCGCGTCCGCGACATACCAGGTGGCGTTATCGGTGCCCCATCTCGCGCGCGTCGCAGAGTGTCGAGCGAGTACGTCGCTTGATGCGCCCCGGGAGTAAGGCTGGCCGTGCTAGAGCTTGAGCTACTTGCACTCGCGCTCGCATGCGTAGGGCTCGTCCGCGCATGTTTCTGCAGCTGAAGGGGCGTGACCGCAGGTGCAGCGGAAGAGAGAACCTTCTGCGCGGCGGGAAACTGAAAGGTCGCTGGTGCACCGAGGCCTTCGCCGGTGCTCTGCGAGCGTCGCCGGCGCATAGGTCGCGGTCCCACAACGGTGTCGCCTTTCGAAGGATCCGAATGATTGCTGCTGGACGCAGAGCCTGAGGGATCAGGGCTGCTGAGGTCGAGGGATTCAGACGACGACGGAATCTCGATGTTCGGGGGACCGCGAGCTCGATGGTCTCGGAAGGAGCGAGCTGTGACCGTCTGCCCCGAAGACACTGACGTGCGCGCGTCGTCAAAAGTGCCGACACTGGTGCGCTCTCCGCCATCTTCAGACAGCTGTCGCAGTCGAGAATGCGGCCTAGCCGTCGCGCCTGACGCAGCAGACGGCCCTTCCATCTCTTCCGGGCTTTCAGTCAACATCGAAGGCCGTGTGAGTTCTGGCACGCTTCCCAATTTGGAGCGTCCTTTGGGAGGGAACGAGAACTCGGCAGGCTTCGAGAGAGCATCGGTGCGGACGTCGAGGGTTGCTGCTCGCTTCGCGCCATGCCGTTCCCGATGAGGGGGAGGAGTGGGTAGTGTTGGAGGTGGTGGCGGAGGGTCGGGGGTGTCGTCGCCGAAGATGGCACGCAAGGAAGATGGGACGGTGGTGGGCATGGGACGGACGGTCGGGTCTGCTTCAGGGATGGGAGCCATGACCACGGTGTCCTCGTCGTTCGCTGACATGTACTGCGACATCCGTCCCCTAACCGTTTCGAATTCCCAAGCATTAGAATCTCTTGTAGCCCGACCGAAATTCTGGATACTTTGTAGATCGTCAGTGATGAAGTAACGACAGTCAGAATAGACGCACTCCTCCTGCTCAGCAGCTTCCCAAGCCATAGGCTGCGCCAAACTTTCGCGAGGCGCTGCGCGCTGTACGCGGCCGAGTAGCTCCTTGAGTATCGTCAAGGGAACCTTCTGCGCAGACTTGATCCACTTCGTCTTCAAGAGCTCTTCGGCCGTCGCACGCTGTAGAGGGTATAAGTGAGCTATCTCTTAAGGTGCCAGAAGGGCCACGCACCTCACTCGGAACCTCCTTCAGACACATAGCCATAAAGTCTCGCAGCTCCTTACTCCCGTCACTCTCTGGCAGCGTGGGGGGCTTCACGCGGGGGATGAGGTCCATCGCCTGGTGCGGATTGAGATGCGAGTGAGGCGGGTGTCCCATTATCATCTCGTACACCATGATACCCA
>JAMQCK010000570.1:0-19888 GCA_024196135.1 Pleurotus ostreatus/Saccharomyces cerevisiae fusant | reverse complement strand
TCAAGCCCTTTTGCACAGTACAGTCAATAGGCCGACGATGCAGTCAGCAAAAAGCCGAGAAAAAAAGAATACTAAGGTGCTAACTTGCCAACGAACGAAGACGCCTAATGCCCAAGAGATAGGTAGTTAAATAGCAAGAAGATATATGGCGGGGAGAAGGGGAATATAGATATGTAGGGTAAAGCATGCAGTCCGCAAAGAGGGGCCGGCGGGAGGTCCATCGAGGGGGAGCAGAAGGTCCGCCTCGGGACCAGCTTAGGTCCGTCTCGGAACAGTGCATCTACAAGTGAGAATATATAAAGAAGGTATGCCTCGAGCGCCAGAGGGAGGAGAAGGCGCGCGAGTATGCGCAGCGGCGGGCGGTGCGCGTGTAACGTCACCGACTAACCCGAGCGCTAGTAGGTCAGGTTGATCTCGTCAACGCGTCACGCGGTCTGCTGCTCGTCAGTTTTCGTCACCGCGACACGCATGATCATGTTGGATACGCACGGACAGGCTCGTCGGCCATCAAGGCCGCGACGAGGTCGACCATCACGGCTCCGGAGATGTCGACCATCAAGGCTTCGACGATGTCGACGGCTTCGCACTTGGGGGCGTCTGCGTGACCGCGGTCGTCTCTTCGTGCCACTCCTCGCGCTTGTCCGCGTCGAGGTCTAGCGGGCTCGTGAATCGCGTCGCACGGCATCGATCTAGGTTACTCACCCTTCTTTGAAGTAGGAGCGGGCGCTTTGCGTGCAACTGGTGGTGGCGACGATTCGCGGTCGTCTACTCTGAGCATCTTCAGGCGCGCCTCGAGCTGCTCGACGTCGTGCACGCTCTTCTCGAGCTGTGCGCGCGCGTGCACGGTCGGCGTACCGCGGCCGGACGCGGAGCGCGTCTTCTGGCGCTGCAGCGCGACCTCCTGCTGCTTCAGGAGCGCGTCGTGATGCTTGAGCAGCGCGCGGTACTGCTTGAGCGTGTGCTCCGCGATGCTGATCGAGTACGCGCGGATCGCGGCTTCGTTGTACGAGTACGGGTCGGCCATTGGAGGTGTGGTGAATAGGGTCCCTGTGTGGGCAGCGCGGTACTATCGTCGTGTATGGATAGGACTGGGTGCCAGCGAGGGGGGAGGACTAGCCTGGGGGGAGCAGCAGTTTAATGGCGTCCGGGTGGGGGTGGATGGGCGGCGATCGAGTGCAAGGTGCACCTGCTGCGGGGCAGGGCGCGGAGGGAGCGAATATAATAGGCGATCGGATGGGAAGAAGAAGAAGGGGGAAAGAAAGTGAGCAGAGGGCAACTACATCATACGCCCGATGACATATGCGTGCGGCGGCGGCGGGCGGGCCTGGATGACGTCTTCTCTTCCCCGCGAGCGGCAGAATCCATTTACGGTCCTGTGTGATTGGAGGGAGCCCGTGCGCTATACGAATACAAGGTCTCGACTGGACTTGGGGTCGGTTGTCCTTCGGGCATTGGTCTAGAAAGAGACGAGCGCAAGTCTGATCCTCGGTATCAATCTTGCCACCGTGACCTTCTCGGGAAGTAAAAACCAGCGACCGCCAGATGGCCGTTAGCTGAGCAGGCTGTCGTTCATTGAGTTCATCAGAAAAGAGCAGACGAGAACGCAGAACGTCGAAGTTCAATTGATGCGCCAGGTGGCATCCTCCGATCAGTCTGCTGGTGACTCCCACAGTCACGTGAACGCCCGAGTTCAACTTTCGCATTCTCTCCCATTCTTTACGGGTTATTGAGCCTTGTGAAGGCGAAAGAGAGGGAACAGGCCTGCGCTGATTGAGAAGGAGCCGCAGCGTGACTATCAAGGTTGAGAGGAGCCGGACACCGCTGATGGTCGCCGAACAGCGAAATACTGAGGTACGCGGGCTCCACAACGATAGATGCAGTTGGCAGCTGGCGCCTCGGACATGCTGAGCCAGCCAATGCGGACTTCCGTCCGCTCATTATGGACCCTGACAGGTATGCAATCATTTTCTCGTGAATTCTGCGGGCACGGACAGAGTGGCGCAGGTCGAGCGGGGGTCGCGGGGTCGAACGATGGACGTCACACAACCGGCAAACAGGATTGACCTGCGTTAGAAGCAGCTAGCTGCTAGCCTGCGGGGGGATCTAATCGAAGTGGTTAGCGAGGCTGCAACGACTCCGAGGCGAGAGGGGTGTCGAACTCGCCAGACCGGCTCCGGCGCGCATGACTTGTCACAGCAATGTCACAGTTCGACTTGTCTCACTGTCGCTCCATGCAATAGCTCGACACGATTGTAATGCCTTCTCAGATGTGATTAGAGAGAGGAAGCATGCCTGCCAAAATAATGTGCTCCAGTTTCCGCGATGAGACTAGGTCAATGTATATACGAAGGCTGACCAGTCGACGGCATGAGAAAAGCAACGGAAGAATCAGTGAGTACATCGGAACAAATTCAGAGTATAGCAATAGTTATTTGATGCGATACTAGATAGCGCATCGGTCTTCCATATCATCCTTATTTGGTGTGCAAAAGTCGGGGCGGGCGCGGTGCGAGAGGCGCGCAAAGAGAGAATCTGGGTACGGGAACGCATCGCCGCAGGGGCGCACGGGGGCATTGTCATGGAAAGCGTTAGAAGAGAATGGTTGAGCTGGCGGGAGGGAATAGTGTAACGCAGTATTGCTCCTACGTTCCTACTACAGTTCCGCCAATAAGTCGGGGATCTTCAATCGGTCCGTGGCTGTCCAGCTTCCCAAAGAGCGCTTGAGTAAATTCCTGCAGGGTGTGGGTAGATGCGCTCAAGATACGATGGCAAAAACCCCGGATGCCTCGGGGTAATAAGAATCCCTACGCTCCTCGCGAGTCTGAAGTGCAGTGGACGGACGGGGGATCTGTGCCGAGGGCGCGCTGCAGTGTGGAGGTAGGGGCGGGGGAACCGAAGATGCCAGGGTAGCAACCAAAAGCGCGCCAGAAAGACGGCGATCGATATAACGCATACGAGAGGACAATCGACAGAGAATGTGATGGGGATGTTTGCTATTGCGCTAGTATATCGATGTCGTCGATGATCTCTTCATGTGGACGGAAGGGGCGTAAATGACGTAGATATGCCGACTAAACTAGATGGGAAATCGCCAGCGTGAGGACCGTCACTTTTAGGACTTGCTGGACACGTATGTATGGTCCGAGTGCAGAGTTCGCTACGCTGCTCTAATCACTGCTTAAAGCGTGGCTTGCGCATAAGCTATTCAGAAATCGCAAAGCACATATTCCATGCTTGATTAGTATTGTCGTTGCTTGTGTGCAGCCAACAAAGGTCGCGTCGAGCACGATGAGAAGAAGGACAAAAGGCGCCAGAAGGGTCAAATCCGCAAGAGGCATGAACGCCCGAGCGTTGGGATTGTATCTTCAGAATGAGGGGGAAAGCGTGGACACGAGCAGAATCAGACTATGTGCCATGTGCAGGCATGTGTCCCGCTAATAGGACGAGCTAGAAGCGATTTACAGCTGGAGAAGTAGAGCAATAATGTAGCATGTATAACACAGTACTTGCAGAGGGGATGCCATGGTGGCAACAGCCAGAGAGCGCGGTTGAAGGGAAGGACATTGAACTGTGACATTACTGTGACATGTCATGCGCGCCGGCGCCGGTCCAGCGAGTTCGACTCGCCTCTCGCCTCGTTGCAGCCGAGGCTCGCTAACGACTTCGATTAGATGTCCCCGCAGGCTAGCTGCGTCTAACGCAGGTAGGTAAGTTTGCGTCGACTTTTGCTGGTTGTGCCAGATTATCAAGCCTTGTAAGGGGCTGAAAAGCTTGCATAGGACTGCGCTAGTCGAGCACCAATCGCAGCGTCTTTATCGAGGTCGAGAGAAGCCAAACACGGCTGATGTTCGTTGAACAGCGAGATACTGAGGTACGCAGGCTCCATGCAGTTGGCGCCTCGGACACGCTGGCATTGCGATGCGGACTTCCGTCCGTTCATTATGGTCCCTGACAAGTACGCAATTATCTTCTGGTGAATTCGGTGGGCACGGACAGAATGGCGCAGGCCGATCGAGGGTCGCGGGGTCAAACGATGGACGTCATCGAGAGCGCATCAACGAGACCACAGCGCGAAACGGAGTCGGTGGGGAAGGTCCATAAGAATGTGGCAAAGACGGAAGGACATAGAAGCTGGTCGAGGAGGGGCATCGTCTACCGTGCGGGGCAGGGGCGTCGTAGGGATATTGCCATGTTGACGAGACACGGTTGATGACGACAGCAATCACAAAAAACATCCTAGTCAGTGTCCATGTCCATTGAATCTTCGCTAGCTGGAGGTGCTGCTTTCGGAAAACACAATTCGTTCTCTTCCCTCATCGCCTCCTCGTCATCCTCGTTCCAATCGCTCGTCGTCTCCCACGCGTTCTCGAACTCGACATCCAGCGGTAGTTCTCGCTCGCCGTCCGCTTCGTCCGTTAGCGGGAGAAATGCTGCGAGTGTCGGGACTGCATCGTAGGAGACGGGCTGGACCCATCGACGCTCTCTTAGGCGTTTGTGGCGCTCGCGGTCTTCCTCTATTCGCTTGAAGATTTCGTTGCGCGAGAGGGTGCGGGACGAGCGGTTGGAGGTGGGTGCTGACTTCTCGGCGTCGGGGGCAGAGGATGTGGTGCGTGATTGCAGCGAGGCTAGCGCGGTGTCGACGATGTGGGGGTCGACGAGGCGCCGGGTTCTCCAGCTTTCGAGGATCTGAGATACCGTCAGCATGGGCCCAACCAACACAAGCCTGCATCCACGCACCTGCTTTGCGCTGTTGTAGTTGATGAGACCTTCCCTGCCTTCCGGGACGACTGTTTCGACCAATTTGTTGAGGTCCCGGGACAGAAAGTCGACGTATTGTGTACCGCTCATGGCCCCCGATGAGGAGGACACGCCGACCGAGTTTGCGTGCGACTTGACAAGGTAGCATGTCTCGCATAATGTGTCCAGGAAATAGAGGATGTTTATTCGGGAGTTGATGGTTGCCTGCGCATACGTCCTCCTTAGTATCTGTGGCCTCCGAAATCTTAGACCGTACCTTGCGGCACTCGTCCACAATCACCTCCCACATATCCTCACCGGCGATGGCGAAGTACTTCATGGCGTAGTTGACCACTTTTTGTATGGATTGCTGCGAGCTGCGAGCCTAAGTTCGGACTCAGCTCGCTCGACGAAGGGGACGTGGGCTGACGCGTTGAGACGCCTCAGCATACCGAGGAACTGCATGCGCGCCTCGAAGGGGTCCATCGCGCGCGTCGTGGGTCAGCTCAAGCAAGCTCGTCGGCGCAGATGATGGCGGAAAGCAAGTTCCGAACGCCCGATCCTCTTGTCCCGAACCACCATCACCCGCATACCCTCCCGCTCCCCTGCATCTAATACTTACCACCCGCAATGGCGACGCCGGCGATGGCGCCGGCCCTGTTCTCGCGCCTGCAGCTGGCGGCGGCGCTGATCGGTGCGTCACGCGGGCAGGGGTGACCGGCGGTCCACTGACGACGGCCTCGCACAGAGTACGACAACGACCCGGAGAACCCTGACGCGCCCAACCGCTCCGCGCAGGAGAGCGCCATCTTCGCGCACTTCCGCCGCAATCCGCGCCCCCAGCATGTCCCGCGGCAGAGCGACTACCTCGGCGTGGCGCTTCCCAGTGAGGCTGGCGGGGCTCCCGCGCGCGACTCGAAGGCGGCGGAGCTGCGACAGAGCATCGCGGAGTACCGCCGCTCGCGCGGGACGTCGCTGGATATGCTGCGCAACCCATTCGCGCAGGAGGATGTGCCTGAGGAAAGCAGCATGCACGAGCCCGAGAAGGAGCCTGAGGAGGAGATGGACCTTTCCTCGTGGGGCCTCGACGCGCTATTTCCCAAGGACAAGAAGGGAAAGGGCAAGGCGAAGGCGAAGAGCGACACCCTGCCTGTGCAAAAGAGTGTGCAGCCACTTTTATCCCCGCAAGCCCAGCAGGTGTTTCCCCACGCCGACATCCCCACTATCCCACGGCGTACGGAGCGTTCGCAGAGTGCTGGAAACCTCGATGAGCTGGTGGGGGCTACTGGCGATGACCGTCGACGGACTATCGCAGCCGCCCTGGACTATGAGCAGATAGTGCCTATGCGACGACGCGCCGTATCTAATCCGCTCGAGCCCTCGACGTCGGCGGCTGGCGCTCAGCCTTCCTCGGGCCTGGCTTATCTCGACGAAGACCCCATCGAGGACGACCCCCCTATGCGCATACCCTTCCCCGCGCAATCCGAACGCTCCGCGTCACCGATGGTCCAGGACCGGGCTAGCGATTACTTCGGCCACCAGCGCACTCACTCCGCGGCGAGTGGGAATCTGCTAGCTGAGGCCGAGCGGCGACGTGTGTCCTCGAATGCGACGCAGGCGCTTCTCGATGAGAACAATCCATTCAACATCCGCCCGCCGACCCGCTCGTCGCGCTTCGACCCGAAGATGGCCGCGCACGCTCGCACGACGTCCTTTGCTTCGATGGGCTCAAGGCTGCCGCTCAATGATGCTGATATGCAGTCCGTACATACGAATGCGAGGTTCGAGCGCGAGAGGGGCCGGCCTCTGTCTACTCTGGAATTGCTCCGTCCGAAGGTGCTCGTTATGCCGAGTCCGCTGCAGTCCACCGCTATGCAGCCGCCACCGGCTCCGCCAATCACTCGCGACGGCTTCATTCTCTCTTCTGACGGGACACCTTTGCCTCCAGGAGCTCGCGCGTCCCGGCGAGCATCCGCACTGCACGCGTTTGGCATTGACCCCAGCGCCATCCCCGTCGCCTCCAATTCCTTCACACCGAACCCGCGGGCGAACCTCACGCTCTCGCAGTTGACTTTCCGTAACAATCTGGCCGTTGACGGCCAGCGCGACGTCGCATATGCGGACATCGACGCCAGCCTACCCCGTGCGACCCATGACGGAGAGCAGATCGAGCTGGAGGATCCTCCTATACAGCCGGATGTGGCGCGTCCGGCGTCAGTGTCGGCCTCGCAGCTGCCAGCGCGTGGCCCAGGCAAGCTGTTCGGCGTCAGCCTCATCGACCATCTTGAACAGAGGAAGGCGGAGATGCGTAGCAAGCAGAGGTATGTCTTATTTTCTACCTAGATAGTCCTTAGGTTGAATTGCTTTTAGGGTCTTCACGGGCGATAACCGTCCGACTATGATGGCTCGCGGGCAGCTGCAACGACAGACAACTCTCATCGACCCGAATACGCTCAACATACGTCCACAAACGCAGCGCATGTCGTCCTACCAGTCCGCGCCTGACATCATGCGCCGTCAATCGCAGGGTAAACCCCTCGTCGACATGACCGCGGAGGGCCTTACCCCACCTCGCGCCCTCGGCCAGCCCTCGGCCGTGCGCTCCGTCTTCGGCGTCGACACGCTCTGGGAGCGCGAGATGGCGAAGGTAAAGGAGATTGAGGCCCAGGAGGCCGCGGAAGAGGAGGAGCGGCGAAGGAAGGAGGCCGAGGAGGAGGCGCGCAACCCGAAGAAGAAAAAGAAGAGCAAAAAGGGGAAGAAGGAGCAAGCGCCGGGCGAATCGTCGCTCACGGTCAACGAGGTGTCGCCTTCGGCGTCGTCTGTGGCGGATACTTCACCTGTGCCGGACGTGCCTCGCGTGTCGGCTGAGCCGCCGACGTTGCCAGATGTCCCCAAGGTGCTCGCGCGTGGACCACCGCGGCCTGCGGATGACGATGACGAGTCGTCGGAGAGCGACGAGGATGAAGAGGCGCAGCCTGCACCTCGCAAGAGCGAGGACACTGGGAATTGGTTCGCCGGTGCTTCGGACGACGAGGGTGAACCTGGTCCCCGGCGGACGACGGGTACAGGACCACGGTATCCCAAGAAGGCCGCCAGCCAACCGAAGCCGCCTCCGCAGGACGACGACAGCGAGGAGGACCTGCCGCTGACCGCCACCCTCAACCGGGCCATGGCCAGGCAAACTATCGCGCAGGCGCTTGATGATTCTGAGGACGAGGATAAGCCTCTCGCGGCGGTCATCAACAAGAAGCGTACCACGTCTAACGCTGGCTCTGCGTTGCCAACCTTCGGGTCTGAAGGAGGCCTCTTGTCTAAGGAGTTCGACAACTTGCTGTCTCCCAAGAAGGGTGGCGATGATGAGGACGAGGACGAAGACAACCAGCCCCTCGGCCTGCGCGCGTCTCGCGCCATACCCTCGATAGCAGGTGGTGGCGAGGACGATGACGACAAGCCGCTGGCGCTCCACCCGGACCAGCAGCGCAAGTCGCAATTCATCGCGGCGCAGCAGCAGAATCTCGCCGCCCAGCAGATGATGTTCCAGCAGCAGCAGCAAATGATGATGAACCCGATGGCGAGCATGTACTTCAACCCCTCCATGGTCGGCTCTGGCTTCTTTGCGCCGCCTATGGGCACTGGCATGATGCCGATGATGCCACCCCCGCAGGCGCCGCCGTCGCCCCCACCCGTGCCCAACCCCGCGAAGTTCGGTCTTGTGGATAGATGGCGGCGCGACGTCGCGGTAGAGGGCGAGCCCTAATCTTCTGTAGCCACTTTCGGTCGGACTATTCCCCCTCTCCGTCTACTACGCTCGCATTGTCGTGCATTTTGCAAGGGCTTTTGTAGCATACAGCTTTCTCTATTGTTATCGGTTAGCTTGAGTAATGTCGCAATGTGGGACATTGGTCGGTACAGTATATAGGCTTCACTGACGGTCGCTCTTTTGCCTTATATACCAGCAAAACAGGAATACACAGGAATATAATTGCATCCAGAATCGAGTACATAGCTGCGGGTGTTCTCGCGCTCTTCAGACGTGTTTCTCCAGGTCCATGGAAGCAACGGAAGAGGTGACAGGCAGGATGTGGGACGGGGCGTCGTCGTTGCCGTTGACATCTGATATGTGAAGGGAGGTGGTTTGTGGATGGGAAACGCGGAAGCGCATAGGATTCAGCCCTGCTTCCATTCCCTGCATCGTAATCATCCCAGAGCGCAAGTCTACAGAAGTTTCCGCATGCGACTTGCCCAAGGAGACTAGAATTACGACTAGGGTCGGATACAACGCCTGCTTCGAACTTGTGAAGAGATGCTAAAACGGAATAAGACCATCGCTCACGGAGATTATGATGGCAAGCTCGAGGATGGACCTCTCCACCGTCGGCTTTAGGGTACCTTGACCGGAGAGTATGATGACAATCTGCTTCGTTATCAGCTGACAGGGCAACCAAGTCACAGCGGACCATACCCAAAGGCTGCAATAAAGGACGGCCGACTCGAAGAGGAGCAGCATGATGCGCTCGACAGACGTCCTCCGCCTTTTCACCCCGAGCAAAGCTCCCATGTCTCTTCGATGCTGCCTGGATCAAATTCGTCAGAAAACGTCCATGAAGAGACCGTGGCAAGATCACCAAGCGCGTATGCCTATGGCAGAAGTAGCCACCAGGTTCGTTATGAGCAGTGGAATGCACATCATGTAGTTGTTATTAACGGGAGAATATCCTGGGTTGAAGATGGCCAGGCACGACAAGGCTAAGCTTGATAGACCAAGGACTGGAAACCTTCAGTGCATGTCGAAAGCCAGCATTATTGAGCCTCGCACCTACTGTGGCTACCATGCAGGAAGCAAGGATGATTCTCGCCAAACGCTCCTCGTGCCACAAAACCCAAGCTCTCCAGACGACGATGGCATCGCTGATGATGAACTGCGTGCATAGTGAGCTAGGTAATTGTTAGCACGGAGCCTCGGACGCCAACGCACGTTGACCACGCCCGCGATGTTGGATACCAGCATAAGCGTGATCCTTTCACTGGCTGCGGAGTTGGTTGGCGAAGAGGAGAAGCGCTGAGATGCAGTCCGCATGGAAAAGGCCACGGTGGTTGTACACGATGCAAGGAGGGTGGTTAGGGCCAATAGCAAATACTGACGGGGCCTGCTTTGCTTGACGCCTCGCGATCTCAAGGACGTGATCAGTGTTCATCGTGCGTGACGCCGCCTGCGAACGAACCCGAGAAGATACGTGGCCACGCAATAGGTGCCAAGCTCGACACCTACGACACGGTTGGTTAGCGTCGAGCTTTTGACCCTACGCAAGCCACAACACTCACCAAACAAAATGAGCATGACTTGGTAAACAATAATGTCAGCCACGCTGGGCTCCGGCTTCATCGCCGCTGGCAAGCTAGACATGATTGTCCGCAGAGGTGGAGAGGAAGTGGAAAGGGGGGCAGTTCTGCAAGCCATTGCGCTCATATATATCACCCCAACGCGGACGATGACCGCGCCGACCCTGACATATTGAGGAGCCATAGCGTCGAAAGATGCGCCCTTGAGGTCGCGCGCATAGCCAGCGATAACATACGAACTCACCAACGACATACATGCGACACCCCGGTGTACAATTGCCCCATCGCCGGTCAGTGCGGAAGGTGTGCGCCAGCTCATCTGGAGGGTATCCGACCCCGATGGCATTGCTCGAGGTGGTGTCGAGTGTATACGAGGCGCAGCGCACCGTACAGCCTTTTAAAGAACAACTTACTCTCGCATTGATTGTCTACAATTCGCACTGCTTTCAATCCATACCACGTCACGATAGACTCGTTTCGTTGGGCCTATTATTGCGAACAACAGATCATCGCTTTTGTAGGTGCACAGATAGCTGTGGAGCGGATAGATTCGCCAGATAGTCCTGCATCGCCGTCAGCACAACGCCGGTGCGCAAAATATAGCACATACCCTGATCCATTTCTCCCTCTGCTCCGGTACATGGTCGAAGTCAAGATACCTCTTGTCGTTCTACAAACATCATCAGCAACCAGCGCGCACCGACGTGCACTCGAACCTACCTTGATAACCTTCACAATCTCCCTCACATCCACATTCCTCGCCAAGTTCTTCATGTCGACCGTCCCGCCTCCAAACTCGCCCTCCCCCTCCGGCATCTCGTCCGCCTTCACGTACCCATCCGTGCCCTCCCCGCCAATCTTCCCCAGCCGGCCCCAGAATTCGACGAACGCGTTCTCGCCCATCATCTCGTCGAACGCGGCGCGCGCGGCAGATGTGCGCTCGCGCTGCCACCGCTCGAATTCGTCCTGGAGAGCGTCGAGCGAGAGACCGAGTTTAGTGACGGGCTGGGAGGCGGTCAGCGTGTCGAGTGGGAGGTCAGCGAAGGTGGTGGCGAGGGAGGGCGCGTGCGATGAGAAGAGGGCGTGCAGGCTGGCGTAGTGCTTGTCGCGGAGGTGCTTCATGTGGGCATGGAAGAGGTGGAGTTGTTGGTTGAGGGTGAGGGGTGAGGTGGTGAAGCGGGGGTCTTTCTGCAGTTCGGGTTGGGAGCTTTCCCAAGTGGCCTGTCAAGGACGTTAGAGATATATTCGTGAATGTTCAGTGCCTTACCTGAGGGTCGCGGATAGCGTCGACAAGCAGGACCCTGTGTAGATAAAGAGAACGATGTTGAGCGCCAGGGAAGACCACGACAAAAGAAACCTAGAAAGGCGCACTTGAACTGTGTCTCGCCCTCTTCAAGCGTCAGGCCCTGACGCGAGCGAGCGATGTTGGCCTCCATACGCTGCCGCTCAGCTCGAACCTTTTCTTCACGTTCGCGTACGGCGCGCTCCTTCTTTTCCTTCTTCCGGCGCTCGAGCTCTGCCTCATCCACCTCCTCGTTCATGTCAGTATTTCCATCCTTGTCTTTCGCGCTGTCCTCTTTCTTGTCGGCAGTTCCGGATCCAACAGCCTTCTTGAAGGTGTTGAACAGCTCTTCGCGTAGTGACGAGGAGCCGACCGCATCGTAGCGAGGGTCGTCGTACAGTTTGCGCTTGACCTGCAGAGCTGTCAACTTATGTGCGCGTGCGAGGACGGGTTATACTTGCATCCTTCCAGTTTGAATCCGGTTGCACATTAGCCTTCTCGCGTAGCAGCGCAATGAAGTCAGCCTCAGCCTTTTGCGCGGCGGCGCGCTTCTCTGTATTGTTCGTCAGAGACATTATGCTTCGTCGATCCGGAAGCGCACGTACGTTCGCCTAATTCCTTGAGGAAGTCGCGGAACCGCTTCTCGCGCTCCCTATCATCGCGACCCCAGCCATAGAAACGTCGGTCTTTCTTCCACGTCCTGCGGAAATCGGTCCAGCTAGTGCGCGTGCTCTTGACCTCGTCCTTGAGAAGTCGTTCAAACTCTTCCTTCGGGTTGGCGGCGACCTTCTCTTTTTTGACCTGTGATTGCCGGAGCTCTCGGGCGCGTTCGCGGCAGTACTCGTCGAACGCGTCTTTGCGGGCGGAGACGGACGATAGCAAGACGTAGCGGGGATCATTGACGAACAATGGCAAGCTCAAATCCCATGGGTGGAGGGGGTTTACGTCCTTCTCTCGGAGTAGCGTCTGAAGGACGTCAATATACTGAACAAGCGTATGAAGCAGGCACGGACGCACCTTGAACAGTGCTTTCGCCTCCTCGACGGACAAGTCAACGTGCTCGGGCATCTTGAGCTGCGCATCTTGCTTCTTGCGCGCTTCTGCCTCCTCTGCCTCCTTCACCTTGCGCTCCTCTTCCTCCCTCCGCTTCTGCTCCTCCTCTGCCTCCTTGGCCAGTTGCGCGGCTGCTTCGCGCTGCCACTCTTCCTCCTCCTCCTCCTCGTCGCTGTCGCTTCCTTCATCGTCTTCTTCTTCCTCGTCTACCTTCGCCTTCTTCGTCACGACTAGCTCGCCGACGGGCTCGTCCACGGCCTTGCGCTTTGCTGCTTCTTGCGCCTCCGCTTTGACGCGCGCCACCTCGCGCTTCTCGTCTTCCGTTCTAGGCAGCTTGCTCGCCGCCTTCCCTGCTGCCGCTTGCGCCTCCCCCGCATCAAGCGCCGCGACCGCGTCCTTGATCTCGTCCGGCACCGTCCATACGCTAGCCTTCTTCGCCTTATTCGTGTAGAACGTCTTCCCCTGCACCGTCTTCACGCGTATCCAGTCCGTCCCCGGGATCGGGGTCTTCGTCAGAGGCTTGTCCTTCTGCGGCGCGGCCTGAGGAGCTGGGGGGATCGGGAACGCGGGTAAAGGGCGAATGTAGGTGGACTCCTGGGTGATGGCATTGTAGTAGTACTTGACACCTGCGGGGCCAATGTGCTCGGTCCAGTTGGGTGGGAGGGGTGGCAAGGGTTGGGCGGACATGAAGGGTGGTCGTTGACGTCGGTGAACACGATGAGGACGAGCTCATTCCATCGGACCGCTGTTCCGGTCACGCACTCACGGTTCGTATTGATGGCATCTACTGTATACTCCTCCCTCTTACTTGAGCCGTCTTCCTTTGTCTTCTCAGCAGATGAGCGTACTCAGAGCCTCATTCTCCTCTTACACTACTCTTCAATATAGTCAGAACGCCCGAGCTTTGTCTTCGCCAGACTGCTGTGACTGACTGTGACCCAGTCACACCTGTGACCGGCAAGTATTTTTCGCGTCTTGTCCTCCGCGTTAAGCACAACCCCACAAGGCCTTCCCCTCTCCATCCCCTTCTCCTTATCGAATAAAATGGCCAAGGACGCGTCCAAGAAGGAGAAGAAAGAGAAGAAGGTCGCTGCCGAAGATGCTGAGGACGTAGAGATGGACGACGCCACCACAGTATGTCAGCAGTACTTCCTGATCGGAGGGCTGGACTGACCTCTTGACCCTTCCCCCTCCTTCAGTCCCCTAAGAAGGAGAAGTCGTCAAAGAAGGAGGAGAAGGAGATTGTGATTCCAGTAGAGGACTTGTCACCGATCGCGCAACCATTAGCACAGAAAAAGCTCTTGAAGAAGCTTCACAAAACCGTGAAGAAGGGTGCATATCATGATCGAGGACCCTTTTTGTACATACTGACATTTCCTAGCGTCGAAGTCACGGCAAGTGAAGCGCGGGGTCAAGGAGGTCGTGAAGGGGATCCGGAAGGGGGAGAAGGGGTGCGTACTGATCACTACTTCATGAATACACCATCTAACCACCCAATCTCAGCCTCCTCATCCTCGCCGCCGACATCAATCCCATAGACATTATCTCCCACCTCCCTGTTATGGCCGAAGAGGCCGGCATTCCATACATCTTCGTCGCCTCGAAGGAGGAGCTCGGACACGCCAGCTCAACAAAACGCCCAACAAGCTGCGTGATGGTCTGCCCAGACCAGAAGCGCAAGAAGAAGGAGGGCGAGGTGAAGGAGGACTACCGTGAGACGTACGACGAGTGCATGAAGGAGGTCGCCAAGTTGGATCAGCAGATTGTATTTTAGCCCGTATTTATCGTGTCTTCATCTCCCTTGTTTGTATCGTCGTATCTTTCATCTCTCTGCTATCCCCTCCGCTCGGCGCGGTGCTCATTGCATGATGGCTTCGCTTGGAGCAAGACCGGCGGCTTGACTTCAGTGAATGGAGTTAGCCCAGGAACATATCACCATAAAGCGTACACGTGGCGTAATTTCTGGCTTGCCTCCCGCCGCCGTCTTCATTACCAGCCTCCCAGCCCTCTAGCTTCCCCGCCCGGGCCACCCACCCCACCAAAATGCCCGCCCCCAAAGCGAAAACCGGCGCCGCCAACGGCAGCGCGAAGGGAAAGACCTCCGCGCCCGCCTCGACGAACGGCACGTCGACGCCCGTGCCGCAGGACACGTCGGCGGACGCGAAAACGCCCGCGAGCAAGCCGGACAAGGCGGCGTACGACGCGGAGCAGGAGAACATCAAGAAGGAGATTGATGCGCTGCAGACGAAGCTGGTATGTGACTCGGAGGGGGGAGGGGACAGGGGACGGGCCGGATAGCTCATGTCGCTCTTTGCAGAACGTTGTGCGCGACAAGATTGGGGGCGCGTCGGGGAAGGGAACGCTGAATGAGCGCAGGAAGGCGCTGCGCGATGAGCTGGACGAGATTCGCGGGCAGCAGAGCAACAACAAGGCATCGCGCGGCAAGATCCTCGACCAGGTGAAGACCATCCAGGACGGCATTCAGAAGAAGGTGCGCCCTTGGTATACTGTTTTCTCTACATGCCTCCTCATCCCCTTCCTAGATCAAGGACCTCAACGCTGCAAAGCAAAAGGCGCCCTTCAAGACCGTCGCCGAAGTCGACACGCATGTCCGGTATGTGTTCCCGCCCTCGCCAACCTTCCCTCGCCTCACATGCGCGCAGGAACCTCGAGAAGCAGGTCGAGTCTGGCAACATGCGCGTCGTCGACGAGAAGCGTGCGCTCCAGGAGATCCAGCAACTGAAGCGCAGCCGCCGCACGGTCGAGAGCTTCCAGGCCGACCAAGAATCCATCGAAGCCGACCGTGCCAAACTCGACGAGCTCCGCAAGCAGCTCGACGACCCCGAATTCAAGGCGATCTCCGACCGGTACGATACTATCAAGGCCGAGCTCGACGAGATCAAGAAGGTCGACGACGAGGCGTACGCGAACCGCTCCAAGCTCTTCGCTGAGCGTGATGAGCTGCAGGCCCAGATCAACGCACTGTACAACCAGAAGCGCGAGTCCTCGCGCCTCTACCGCGACGCGAACGACCGCTACTGGACCAAGGTCAACGAGGATCGTGCCCGGCGCGCCGAGAGGGCACGCGCACAGCGTGCAGCAGACGAGCTCGCCAAGAAGCAGGAGACCGCGCGCCGGTTGCGCGAGGAGGCGGAAATCCCTGCGTTCCAGGCCGAGATCGAGGATTGCCAGACGCTCATCGACTATTTCTCTGGCAAGAGCGGCAGCGCGGCACCTGAGCTCAAGACCGCCCAACCTAAGGACGCACCAGAGGTCGCCGGCGTGCCGAAGCTCGAGATCCGCAAGGTCGAGAGCGCACCCGAGGGCGCGATTGTGCGGAAGAAGAAGGGCGAGGAGGAGGCGGACTACTTCGTTGCTGGCAAGAAGAAGGGCAAGAAGCAGCCGCGCGAGCAGCCCAAGGAGAAGGCGCCGCCTGCCGACTCCGACAAGCTGCACGTACCCTTCGCGACGTTGTCTGCCTTGCTCGCCCTCTCCATCCCGCCGCCCGCGAACCACGGTGATGTCCCCCGCGTCATCGAGGACCTCGGCACCAAGAAGGCATGGTTCGAGGCGAACCAGAAGCGCGTGACGGCGGAGAACGTTGCGCGCGCAGAGGCGGAGATCAAGCGCCTCACGGGCAAGGCGGAGGAGGCCAAGGTCGACGCCGACCTCGAGGAGGACCCGAACGCCATCCTCCCGCCCAACGGTGGCGGCGAGCGCCCGCCAGAACTGCCGCCGACGCCGCAGGTCGACGACGTGAAGTCGCTGCCCGTGCCGAGCGAGGCGGTGGACCACGAGCTTGAGGCCGTGGCGGAGGCTGAGGCGACTGCGTCCTCATAAAAAATAAGTGGGTGCTTTAGCACGCTCAAGCAGTTGTGGTGAACAATGGGGGGCCGTTGGATCTGTCGTATAAAGTCTATCTATCCTACATAATACCACGCACGCTTTCCATCGCGGCTCTAACAATCTGGGGTGATGCGTTGTTACTGTATCTCGTCCTTGGCTTTGTCTGAATTCCAGGAGCGAAGGCGCGCAAGGTCAACCATTCAAGTGCCTAATTTGGATATTTGCGGCGTCATGATTTTGGCGTGAAGTCCCCGATCACATCCCCTCCCGCTCGATCATGGCGTCCTCCACCGCGTATGCTGGGCCCTGGTCCTCCCTCTCAACACCTCTCACACCATGGATGTAAGTGGATGCATTGTGCCCACTAGCTGTGTACTGATAAGCTTCTCAAATGCAGCGCAGACGTGGTTGCATCTCTGGGATATACTCAAATGACGCCAGTGCAGGCTGCGACGGTCCCCCTCTTCATGAAGAATAAGGATGTCGTAGTGGAAGCCGTGACTGGATCTGGAAAGACCTTAGCCTTCGTAATCCCCATCCTTGAGCGTCTCATACGACGTGAAACGAAGCTCAAGCGCAATGAAGTTGGTGCTCTGATCATCAGTCCTACAAGGTGCGTCCCCCTCCGCCTTTAGGCAAAGAGTAGCGCTCATACTCAAACAGGGAACTGGCCACACAGATCCACTCCGTATTCTCCCTTTTTCTTCAAGCTCAGCCAGTCGAAGAAGTCTCCGAGAACGAGGAAGATGAGGAGAAAGAGCCTGAACGAGAGTACCCCGACCCACTCCTCCTCATATCCTCCGATCAGTCTTCTCCTGCCCAAGATGTGCAGCGTCTACTCGAGACTGGTGCTGACATCGTTATCGGGACTCCGGGCCGAGTCGAGGAGTTCCTCCTCGGTCGCGGACAGGGCACTGTCAGTGTAAAGGAGCTGGAGGTCCTCGTCCTGGACGAGGCGGACAGGTAAGAGAACTCCCTTTGACCGTTGCTAAAATGTTTGCTGAATGCATATATCTAGGCTGCTCGACCTTGGATTTCAGTTATCCCTCACACGCATCTTGACCCATCTGCCGAAGCAGCGTCGCACAGGCCTGTTCAGCGCAACCATGACAGACGCCCTTGGCGAGCTCATCCGCGCAGGCTTGAGAAATCCTGCTCGTGTGGTGGTGAAAGTCCAGTCCAAGCAGACCCGCAAAGGCGCAAATGCTGGCGAAGTCATTGAAGAGCGTCGAATACCCGCCAAGTAAGCCCTATCACAGTAACGCCGTCGATCCATCGTGAACTCACCTGTTCCCTAGTCTCGAAAACCTCTACATCCCGTGCCGCACCTCCGAAAAGCTCGTCCAGCTCGCGCGCATCATCCAGACCGAAGCCGCCACCCGCGCCGCCTCCCACTTCATCGTCTACCTCTCCACCGGCGCCTGCGTCGACTACTTCTACCGCATCCTCCCCCGCGTCTTTCCCTCCACCTCCTCCAACCCCATCGTGCCCGTCTTCCACTCCCTGCACGGCAATCTGCCCCCGGCGGCGCGGACGCGGACGCTGCATGCGTTCTCGAGCGCGCTGGCGACGCCGCAGGCGCCAGCGGTGCTGTTGGCGACGGATGTGGCGGCGAGGGGGCTGGATATTCCGCATGTGGATGTGGTAGTGCAGGTTGAGCCGCCGACGGATCCGAAGGCGTTCAGTCATCGGTGCGGGCGGACGGCGCGTGCTGGGCGGAGTGGACGTGCGTACGTGTTGTTGTGCGGCAGGGAGGTTGAATATGTCGGTACGTGCATCCATCGCTATAATCACTGCATCAGGTGGCTCATGACTCTCTAGACTTCATGGCCGTCCGCAAAATTCCCTTGAAGCCTCACCCTTACATCCGCTCGGACGCCTCCACCAACACGAGTATGGAAACGGACGAAGAAGAGGACGACCGTCCTGAAGACCCTGACATTGCCACCGTCCAGTCCGCCATCCGCGCCTTCGTCCGCACCGACCGTACTCTACACGACCTCGGCGCCAAAGCACTCGTCTCCGCCGTTCAAGCGTACTCAAAGCATCAAGCGTCCTACATCTTCCGATTGAAGGACCTCGATATCGTCGGGATGGCAAAGTCGTTCGGGATGTTGAGATTACCTCGTATGCCGGAGTTGAAGGGCGTGGATGCGGCGGCCAGGGGCTGGGAGGATGCGGATGTGGATGTGCGTAGCTGTTTCCTTCTCAAAATCTGCTTTACACGTCGTGTTAACAAACCACCTCACCCCCAGTTCGCCACCTACGCCTACGCCGACAAAGCACAGGAAACCAAACGCCTCGCCGAGCTGGCCGCGCGCCAGGTGCAGGCCGCCTCCCGCGCAGACGCCGCCGCACAGCGTCGCGAGCGCAAGAAGACGAACACGGCGTGGAGCGCGCAGAAAGACCGGCAGGACGAGCGGCAGCGAAGGAAAGAAAAGAAGGTCAGCAAGAGGAAGTGGGAGCGGATGGAAGCGGCGGCGAAGGAGGGAAAGGGAGAAGGTGGTGAGACGAAGGGTGAAGAAGGGAAGGGAGAGAAGGGCGGGGATTGTACAATGGAGGTGGATGAGGGGAAGGACGGCAAGGCGGAGACTGTACCAGCGAAACGGGGCGCATCGTCGGACGATGAGGGCGCAGATGATTGGGCGGAGTTGGCGCGCGAGGAGCGGATGGCGAAGAAGGTGAAGAGGGGAGCCGTTAGCCAGAAGGCCTTTGACGCTGAGTTTGGCGATTTGTGAGTTATGAGGACCTGTAGGCTGTACGTTTGAGGGATTCGAGAATGCCACATTCGCCCTGGTCACTATTGCATAGCAACCCACTACCCATTGTCCCCCTAATGCGGTTCACTGCGGCTGGGTCTAGCGTCTACCCAGCGCTTCCTCTACTGGATAGCAGAAGCCGATGCCACAATTGTGTTCTCGGCGCAGTAGGTCGCCTCGTGTACGACATGAGGCCTATTTCCGGAACATTGGGATCAGCGCCTTGGGACTTTACCCGCATATATAAGGGCTGCACCTACAGTAGATCCAGGCGGCATATATTCCTGCTTTGCCACTTACGATCTCATACTGCGCCCATTATGGACGAGGCATGTCATTATCATCCTCGAGCAGAGCGAGCCTATACTAACACAAAGGCGCAGCATTCACCCCTCACGCTCCCTCAGGAGCTCTACGACGATGCGATGGCCTACATCGATCCCGATAGGGATATCTTCACCCTCTGCAGCTGCGCCCTCGTTTGCCGCGCCTGGGTGCCGGGTGCCCGCCGCTTCACTCACCACACCCTCCGCATCCCTTGCCACATCACCCCGCGCGAGATCGAGCTCTTCACCCTCCTCGATTCCCCCCACTGCACCCTCTTCCCCACCGTTCGCAAGATCATCTTCGACGGCACGCCCGCCCGCCTCGGCATCGCGCCGCCCGACGACGAGTGGATGTGGCCGTTCACGCGCCTCCAATCGCGCTTCACCGGCGTGCGCGCGCTCGAGTTCCTCGACATCGACGTCGCGGCGAAGACGTCCGACGGCTGGGATGCATTCTGGAAGCCCGGCAAGAACAAGGCGTGGCTGGAGGGCATCCTCGACCTCAAGTTCGTGCGCGTGTCGTTCATGTGCTTCGCGTTCGTGAT
>JAMQCK010000057.1:55266-113135 GCA_024196135.1 Pleurotus ostreatus/Saccharomyces cerevisiae fusant | reverse complement strand
TGGCTGCCCTTTCGAGACATGCCCTTGTCCGATGTCTCCCTGAGACATGGACTCCTCGTATACCCTGGGGGGAGCCCGAGAGGTCTTCGGCGTTCTTCGTTCTGACCTCCCGGATCCCCTCAGGTGCGTAGTACGAGTCCGGGGCGGCGTTCTTCGTTCTGACCTCCCGGTCACCTCAGTCCTCGCGCATTTTCGGCTTCCCGCCCTCCTCTCCCTTCTCTTTACTCTTTCGTTACTTACTTACTGTACATGCGAAGCGGTATCACTCTCGAATGTACATACGTTGCGTTTGGGGGCCCTGCCGCTGCATAAGGGCGGGCCCGCGCATGCCTACTCCGTGCCCGATAGCGAGGACTGAGAACGTGGTTAGACTTTCGTCAGCGATGATTGCAACCGAAAAGATATCTGGTTCATGCTCACCGGATGTTACTATCACAAAAGGCGCCCAAGATGTGTAGAATACCGAATGGCTTGCTGGCGTATAGAATCAGGGCACGGTCATAGCAACAGACATCCGCGCTACGAATTTAGGAGACGTACATCGACTGATAGAGTCCCAGGCAGGGCTCATCAATCTCGTAACCCATCCTCTCCCTAATTCTCAAAGAGACAGCAGGTATTCAAGTCATGTATGCATAGACCTCTTCAGCCATCGGTGAGATCTCGTTTTCTTACTACCTATCAGGCAGGGGTATATTTTAATTCGCTATATCAAGAGCAATAGAAATTCCGGAGCTGCTATCTCGGCAGAGCATAGCCCTTCATAGACTTGAGAGGAGTTCTACGCGCCGCCGCCACAGCGCCAGAGCCGAAGAGAACGTCTAAAGCGAAGCACATGACGTAATGTGTGACTGGCGTGACTCAAGCCGCGCAATACAGCCCTTGCGGCGGCGCCTGGTTGTCTCCTCCCAACCACCATGATTCTTACCTCTCTCTTTCTTGGGCTCTTGCCCGCCGTCTACGCCGAGGTCCACAAGCTCCAGCTCCAGAAGATCCCGGCGACGGTCGGCAACCCTGAGCTCGAGAGCCTCCACCTCGCTGAGAAGTATGGTGTTGTCAACGAGTTCCAGACGCCGTTGATGGGCGCCGGCGGCGCTGGCCGTCGTCTGAAGAACGATGCTGGCGAGGACCTCTTCTGGACGCAGGAGCAGGTCAAGGGTGGCCATGGCGTTCCTTTGACGAGTGCGCGCTATCACGTCCTCGCCTCCGCCGCATTGCTGACACCTGCTTCAGACTTCATGAACGCGCAGTACTTCACGGAGATCACTTTGGGCACCCCGCCGCAGAACGTGAGTGTCAGCCAGCGGCGAGGCGATGGGCGCTATCGCTTACGTACCTCCGCAGTTCAAGGTCATCCTTGACACTGGCTCTAGCAACCTCTGGGTTCCCAGCTCGAAGTGCACTTCCATCGCCTGCTTCCTGCACGCCAAGTACGACTCTAGCGCCTCGTCAACGTACAAGCAGAATGGCACCGAGTTCTCCATCCAGTATGGCTCCGGTTCTATGGAGGGCTTCGTCTCTCAAGACGTGCTCACCATCGGCGACCTTACCATCCCTGGGCAGGACTTCGCTGAGGCAGTGAAGGAGCCCGGCCTCACCTTTGCGTTCGGCAAGTGCGTATGACACCATCTCCGACCTTTCGTGTACCTGACCAGTCGTAGGTTTGATGGGATTCTTGGCCTCGGCTATGACACTATCAGCGTCAACCACATCGTGCCACCGCACTACAACATGATCAACAAGGGTCTCCTCGATGAGCCCGTCTTCTCCTTCCGCCTCGGCAAGTCTGAGGAGGATGGTGGCGAGGCCATCTTCGGTGGTGTTGACAAGAGCGCGTACAAGGGTGACCTCACCTACGTTCCGGTCCGCCGTAAGGCCTACTGGGAGGTTGAGCTTGAGAAGATCTCCTTCGGCTCTGAGGAGCTCGAGCTTGAGTCCACTGGCGCCGCCATCGACACCGGTAAGCTCGCTGTGCTATCTTCTTCGGTTCCATAACCTGACCGTGTCATAGGCACCTCCCTCATCGCTCTCCCCACTGACATGGCGGAGATGATCAACGCCGAGATTGGTGCTAAGAAGTCCTGGAACGGCCAGTACCAGGTCGAGTGTTCGAAGGTCCCCGACCTCCCTGAGCTTTCTCTTTACTTCGGTGGCAAGCCGTACACGCTCAAGGGAACCGACTACATCCTCGAGGTCCAGGGCACCTGTATCTCGTCCTTCACGGGCTTGGACATCAACGTCCCGGGTGGTTCGCTCTGGATCATTGGTGGGTGGCGCGGCTTTCGCGCCAGCAAACATTTGCTTACGCTCCCTATTAGGCGACGTCTTCCTCCGCAAGTACTACACCGTCTACGACCTCGGTCGTGACGCTGTTGGCTTTGCTGAGGCGAAGTAAGCTGGGACTGCTGCTGTCGGCCTGTACGGGCACTGACTGGAAGGATGGATTCGACTGAACGTGTTACCAATACGCTTTCTCTCTTTTACGACGGCGCTCGCGCGCGTGTGTGTACAATATCGTAGGACGCAATGACTTGGCTAATCATGCAAAGTAACTCTGGGGTGATGCCTTGGTGAGGAGAGGTTCGAAGAGACAGGCAGAGCGACGGCCGCTCTGCAAGCGGGAAATGAAATCTCCACGTGTTCGCGTCGCGTCTGCAGCGGCGCGTCGTGTCACTTAGCTCTCGCCACAAACCTCTGGACTCTGGTGTACTGACCAGCGCACCCGTGCCCCTCCCTCATCCTGCTCTCAATCGAAAGCAAGCTTGGCAGTACCCATCCGTCACCATGCACAACATACTCACAAGAATCAACAACCTCTCGGCGTTGCTCTCGTCCTGCCTGATGGGCCTTGTGGCGGTCATTGCGCTCTCGTCTGTACTCCTTGAAATGAATACGGCACCTCCAAAGGGGAATGTGTCTATTCTTGCGATTAAGTCGTCAGTACCTTTTCCCCCTCCAACCCGACAGTGTGCACGATGTTGGGAGCTGATGGGATATTCAGCGCGCCTGCGAGGACGCCGCATTTCCGGGTGCGCAACCAGGACGTGACGTTTACGAAGTTCAACATTACTGCGGGTCAGTAGCGAGTCTACACGCTGTAAACCGCGCCTCCAGCGCGCGCGTTGCTGAACCCTTCTCACGACCTTCGCAGACCTCTCGCCATTGTTCCACTGGAACACCAAGCAGGTCTTCGCGTACCTGCAGGCTGAGTACACGAACGCGCAGGGGGTGAGCTACCGTATCAATTCATGGTTCTGAAGCCGCTGCTAACCTGCGCCACATAGGTGCATAACGAGGTCGTCATCTGGGACAAGATCATTCGCAGCAAGGACGAAGCGCGCTTGAACCTCGTTGACAAGCACAAGTACGCGTTCCGGGAGTTGTCTACCTCGTTCGAGTACGTTTCCGTGTGCACAATCTCGAGCTGCATCAGTACTCATTGTCGTTGCAGCAACGTCGGCCCTGCGACGTACACGCTCAAGTACAACGTCATGCCCTACGTTGGGCTGTTGACCTATGGGGAGGCGGCTCGTACGGAGGAACCGGTGCCGTTCCCTGAAGTGCAGAGTCTACAGTAGGGTACTGATATTGTCAGCCTTTTGCCAATGGATACACTACATTGTTGGTGGTAAACTTGTGTAGAGCAGATAGGACTGGTTTAAATCGCTTCTGAGGCTTAACTATGAAGGGTGTTCATCTGCACAGTGGACCTCTTTCTTCCAGACAGTCACTCTCAGAAGATGTGTGGCGCAACGATACATGCAATCACGTGCACTGACTGTTGGCCTTCCTTGCACGTTGTCTCCGCCCTCTTTGTTCTTCTCAGGATCTGCCTTTGCTGCGCGAGTATCAAGGTACCTTACTCGACAGAGCCATTTTCTTAGTCCTGACGCTTTGATGTCTAGTTATCGACCATGCATGTCGCCTTCAGAAGCGAGGAGATTCGCTCGATAGTCTTTGAAGAACTACCTCGGGCCTCTTTAGCTTCCCTCGCGGCGACCTGTCAGGCCTTTCACGAGTCAGCTCTACGCATCCTTTGGCGCGAATGTGGGAGCCTGCAGCTGGACCACTTCGCCAAGTTTCTGCCGAAAACAACTTGTATTTACATCGTCGACAAATACGTAGGTGAATCACGCCCAATAAATCGCCCTGTACTCATCGTGGAATATACAGCGCGCTCTTCGGCGACCAAAAGCCCAGGATCTGACAAGGATACAACATTACGCGCGATTTGTTCGCTGCCTGACTATCATCTTACCCGAATACCCGCTGATGACGGCGCCTGAGGTCTTCCATGAGGTCTGTGTCGCTCTGAAGGACTCAGGCGACTTCCTCTTCCCAAACCTGCGGATGCTCACGTATCTGGGTGGACAACCTGACTTCACGGCCCTTATGCTAGACCTCATCCCTCCATCGCTGATCGAGCTCATCGTGTCGATAGAAAGGGACGCCTCGTCGCTACTCTTCGCCGGTATCCTAGCACCAGGCTCTTCCTTGGGCGACTTCAAATCGGAAGCGGCCCTACTCCTTGCCTTGAAGAACAAGCGCGCATGTCCTCTCCTCACAACGCTCGATATACGACAAGGCTACTGGACGTCCGATGCTCGCTTTGCTCAGCTTCTGTCCGGCTGGGACAGTCTGGAAAATGTGAGCATGTCTGGACGTGTGAACGCAGACATCGTGCAAGCGGTGCTAGCCCTCCCCCGTCTGCGGTCGCTCGAGATCAATGGGCGCGGGGATCCCAGTCGTGCCCTTTCGATTGCGACAAAGGTGAATGTCAGTGCACCTTCCCTGCAAAAGATGAAACTCCTATACCTCGACGACATCATGTCTGCAAGCACCCTCCTCAGGTCGCTACAGAGCGTCGAGCTCAATGACCTGCATGTCTATGCGCGTACAATAACACCCAAATCGCTCTTGGAGTTTTGTCAGGTCGT
Source organism: Pleurotus ostreatus/Saccharomyces cerevisiae fusant (assembly GCA_024196135.1). Lineage (NCBI taxonomy): Eukaryota > Fungi > Pleurotus ostreatus/Saccharomyces cerevisiae fusant. The sequence continues at coordinate 108,198 of JAMQCK010000057.1, read as the reverse complement.
GGCTGACTGCTGCAGTCATGCATCGCTGCGCGACCTCGTCATACGTCCAGTAGACGGCACGCGGAACACCGCGCTCCTCGATCCCTTCGACCTCACACCCTCCATGATCGACCCTCTGTTTGCTCTAGCTAATCTCGTGGAACTCGAGGTCGATGTGTCTTCATTGGGTCTCACTAATGATGACATCCATGACATCGCTGTTGCATTTCCGTGTCTCCAACGTCTGTCCATTCGTGGCCGGGACGAGAGCATACTAGCAGGGCGCAGGCCCGCGAGTACTCTCGCTGGATGGGCGTGGCTCGCTCGCCACTGTCGGGACCTCAGGGAGCTACATATCTCAGTGGATGGTTGTGACACAAGCATGCCGGAGGGCATACCCACCGACTGCGCACAGCACTCGCTGCGACATATAACCGTATCCGCCTCTCCTATATCGTCGCACATTGCTGTGGCCTCCTTCCTCGCGCGATTCTTCCCGAAAGTCGACACAGTGTTGGGGGTACACTACTCTGACCCGAAATGGTCGTGGGTAGCGTCTGTGCTGCCTTTCTTCGTCGAGGCCAGGACTAGCGGATATCACAGCGACTTTCATGGCGTACAGGCTTCTCCCCTCCCTGCCATTCATGTTCCTTCGTTTGACTTGGATGGTTACTTAGTACAATCGATCCCTCATTTCGACGATGCCAGTTTTTACGACCTACTCGGAGACGCTGGCATGCCTTCATGATTGTCGGATACTGCAGACAGTTACAGGAGATTGGATACTTTACTATCATGCCTATCGTACAAAGTGCTCGTTCTTCAATACGACCCGTTCAGCCTCATTGCCATATAATCCCCCGCATTGACGGGCTCGTACTTCTTGGGCTTGTCGGGCCCGAAGCAGCTCGGAATGCAGTCGATCTCCTTGTCGAAGTCCGGGACGATGAACTGAGGGTGTATGGAATGAAAATGACAACTGTACCGGTGGACTACTCACGTAGGGGATGGAATACCGCCTTGGGATGAAGGCTTCGTGCCGGTTCCCGCTTTCGATGGCGGGCGGAGGGCAGACGCGGTGCTTCGTCGACTTGAGTGTGTCTAGACGGTGATCAATTTCGATCAGACGATCACAATTCCAGACCGGTACGTACCATTCGACCAACGCATGAGGAGATCGCCGACGTTGAAGACGACGGCACCAGGCATCGGTGTAGCAGCGACAAATTCGCCCGATGCGGACTCGACCTCGAGGCCACCGACGTCGTCTTGGAACAAGAACGTGCAGGTCCCGTAGTCCTGGAGGTCTTCTGTGAGCTGTTCCCAATGTCGAAAGAAAACACTCTTACCGTGTGCGCGCGCACCCTCCCCAGCTCGCCCCTCGCAAATGGAGCCGCCGGAGCCTCGGGGTAATGCAACAACCGCAGTTGGCTATCCTCGTACGTATGGTACTTGACCAGGTAGTCGCTGTCGACGCCGAGGCCAATCGAAATGGCTGGTAACAGCTTGTTCGTCTGGAAGTCGCGGCAGAGATCGTAGAATGCGACAGCGGCAGCGCGGAAGCCTGGGATGTCTTCCTCCGGCACCCAGAGATTCTGCAGTGCGGGACGGGGAGGGTCCTCGAGGCCGATCTCAATGGACTCCTTGAGGTCCGGGACGGCGCGGCGGAGGGCGGCAAGCTTGGAGGGGTCGGAGTCGTACTGAAGCGTAGACGGATGAGGAAAGGTTACGATTATGATGAAGGGAGGCCACGTACCGTCTTCGGTTGGATAACTTGCTCAGCGCCGAGGCGGCTGTAGCCCCGGTGCTTCCACCCTTCAGGCGGGTGACGAGCCAGCATCTTCGTCTCCTCAGGAAGGGCGAAGAATTTGGCAGACTGGGGGATGAAGTGGGCTCAAAGGCACGATGGAACGGAGAGATAGAGCGGGCCCACCCAGTCAAACATCCTGGTGACTGATTGCGGTAATATGAACGTCAGTGTGGCACTAGAGCACGGCACACGGGCACAGCTCACCCTCTTCCTGGGGGATACCTGTGTTGATGATGTAGGCGAAGCCAACGTTCTTGCATGCATCGACCAGGGCGCGTGCGATGGCGGCCCTATCCTGCAAGTCGATGGCCAAAGTCAGGACACGCAGAAAAAGAGAAATAGCCACCGACGTCGCCCTTGCCGCTGTCCCAGCGGACAAAATCAATGACTGGAAGAGAAGCCATATCTGCTGCTTGTGGAGGGGGTGCAAGGGCAGGAAAAATCACAGACTGAGAGGACGGCCTGGACCAAGCTGGGAGTTATATACCACATAAACGATGAATTGCTCAAAGCGATACAAACAAGGGTGGATCATAAGGCCTAAGGTGTCCAATGCAATGGCGTGCGCGAGATAAAGCGGAGACGAGTAGCTGCATTCTATGCTCCTATGCTACTGCAACAGAGGGTTTCTGCGAAATGAGTCAAGGGGTATCCACGCACGGGCGAAGCATTGAACTTACGTAGACGGCGTCGCCCATATCATAGTCGATGCCAGCAGCCGCAAGCTTGCGCTGCTGCTGACGTTGGCGCTTCAATAGCCTCTTCTCCACGCGCTGCTTTTCCTCCGGCGTCCGTGACTGTTAGGGATTTGGGGATCAGTACGAGAATTCAGCCCGCGGGGGTAGGGCGCTGCGCACCTTATCGTGCTGGAGTTTGTTGATGCGCACGGTCGGGATAGCTCGGTACTTCCTGTTCGCGCCGATCCAGAGCTCGGGGTGGACCTCGTCCTTGGGGATCACCTTACAGCGGAGGATGTGGCCCATGAGCAGGTAGTTGTCCATGGTCTCAGCGACGATCTGGGCGACCGACGAGGAGTCGAATTCGAGGAAGGCGTAGTGCTTAGACTTGCCGGTCTACGTGGGTCGAGTGAGTACGCCGCAGAGCAGTCTGTGGCGCCACGAACCTTCTTGTTGCGAGAGACACGGAGGCGGGTGACGTCCCCGAATTGGGAGAAGTAGGACTTTAGCTGATCCTCGTAGAACCCGTGAGGGAGACGTCCGATATAGATGACCCCACGGTCGGCACTCTAACACGGAGGTCAATCAGATGCTGTATAGCTACGATGGAGAGGGACTGACCTGTTGGCGCTTTGCCCTTTCGAGCTTGCGCGCCACCGTCTCGTCGTCCTTTGCCACGGTAGGAAGTTTGCCGACGTCCACGGGCGCGTCATCCACCTCCTCGTCAGATGAATCGTCCTCGTCCGTAGAAAAGCCATGGATGGATGCGGCATCATCTGAATCATCATCTGCACTCTCGTTCTCCTCCGAGTCGTCAGGTGGTGGGGCGAGAACCTTCGGCTTTGCGGGAGCCTTGGAATACTTGGGGATGGACTTTGATGTCGGGCGAGAGATGGTCTTTGGCTCGGGTGCTGCTGCGGGCTTGGCTGGTTTTGGCGATGCCTCTGCCGTAGAGAGCTGCTTTGCCTTCTCCTGCTTCTTCTCCTTCACGGGTTGCTCCTCCGTGGAGACCGCCTTCGCCGTCTTCAGCTTCTTGGGCTTTGCAGCCGCCTCCGTCGCGTCAGCGGCCTCGTTTTTGCGCTTGAGCGACGACTTCTTCGGCTCTGCGACATTCCTCTGATGTTTCTCCTTCTTCGCAGTGGGCTTTGCGTCTTTGGCCATGGTGAAGTGCTGGGCGGATGGTGGGGGAACGGACTCCGATCACAATTTTCGACCCGTTCATGCTTCGGACGATCGGCCCGGATCACCGGTACTCTTCATCGCGAACCGCCATGGCGCCGGACTACCTGCATGCTCTCGAGAAGGCATCGAGAAACGATATATACGCTGATGACGACGAAGAAACACATGGAGCACCAACTGTTGCCGATGACAGCGATGCCCTGCAAGAGAGGCTAAAGCGCATGTTGCACGAGAGCTTGGGCTTCGACTTACCGGACTCCCCTCGCCCCAAGAAGAAACGCAAAGTCAGCGAAGCACCTCCAGAGCAGAAGGATGAACTGGGTATGTACACTCTCCACTTCTCTCTATATTTTGCGCCTGAGTAGCTGCGCAGAATTCCGATTGCTGTCCTCGCATCCGCCAGCAGCTATCACGCTTGCACCCAAACCTGTCGCATTGTCCCTTGAGTACGTAGTCATGCCGCATACCATACCCATCTGCTGAGATCCCCTGTCATAGTGTAAGAGAACCAGAGTATGAAGACACCAAGGCGCAGGCGAAGGAGCGCCGGCGAAAGGCGAAAGCTGTCGCTGTCGATCACGCGTCCATTCTTGAGGAGGCGTCAACGCCATCCCAGGTCAGTCAAAGCACCTTGTCCTGTTAACTGCTACTGAGCACATGATTGCAGCAACCCACGTCCTGGGCACGTAGAGTGACAACGATGCGCGCTATAACACCTGGCGAGGACACTCGAATAGCTGTTCTTCGCCATCCTCAACCCCATCGGAGCACTCGCCCCCCAGTATCAGACGACCTGCTCAGGCACCCACCATACTCAGATGGACCTGCTCTTCCCGTCGAGCCGCCGAAAGCAGGCTGCCCCATAATTGATGCTGTGGATGCTCCCACAACACCTACGAGACGGCGGAGAACGCCGCGACATCGCAAGGACAAACCACCACGTCCGCCGGCGCGCTTTTGGACTGCAGATGGACCGGCGACTGGAAAGTATAGACGGAATACGATGAAGAAGGCGGAATATGTAGTCTGAATGCGGTTTTTTATTTTCCGCAAGACTGTCATCCCTCGTACCACATAACGAATCAGACGAGTTCCTACACCTATTACCCCCAGTACCATCTATCCTCAAGGTCATTGTATCTTCGAGTACACGCACCTCAACGTTGTGGGTCCACCAGGTTGGCTTCACCATCGACGCCACCCGGCACACCGGCCCGCGATTCCAGATCCTACTGCCCGCTTCCATGACGGAACTTTCGCTGGGCACCTGCATGTAAACGAGTGAACACATCGCTTGAATGAACACCTTACCCTCTCGCAACTCGCACCTGCGGCACCATGCCTCATAGATCGCCTTCACCATCGTCATCTGCGAACCCCTCCGAGTCCTTTAAGTCCTACCATCAATCTACCTCCGCCAAGCTATACAATGGGATCACCACACTGTCCTCCTCCTACCCATCCCTTCGCACCTCTGAGCGTCTCAAGCGCGATGCGATCTCTGCTTGCCTCACCTGGCCCCTCGACCGCGTGAATGTGCTCGGGGACGACAACGGGTACCACGTCGGCGGCGGCGATGGGGATGCATACGGGCATACGGGATGCGTGAATGCGCTAAGCTGGGCGCGGGAAGGCGAGCTCCTGCTTAGTGGTGGCGATGATCGGACGTGAGTGGTTAGGCGTCTCGGTGAGAAGGCCAGGAGCTGAGGACGTTTGTGCAGCGTACGCGTCTGGCGAATGGACCAGACGAACGACGATCCGGACCAGCCATTCCCGTTTACTTGTCGCTCAGTCATTCGGACGGGGCATCAGGCGAATATCTTCAACAACAAGATGCTGCCGCATTCGTCGAGGATGTGCGTGAAGTCATCATACATTTACTCGACCGTTCCGCCCATACTTGCGCATCATCATCACCCATGTCCTTCCCTCCCCCATCTGTTCTGCTATCTGACTGAATCTCTTGCAGAGTCTCCTGCGCTGGTGACCATCAAGTACGGGTCTGCGATGTTGGGGAAGTGCATTCTTCGCAAGGTCTGAATATTATCCCCCGTCAGCGGAGTGTCAGCTCATAAGAAATTCAGGCTGTACCACATATAGCACCGCTGAAGCCTGCACGCATGTCATCCGCTGTCACAAGGGCGCCGTGAAGCGCATCATCACTGAACACAGTCCCGACCTGTTTCTCTCCGTGAGCGAGGACGGCACCGTCCGCCAGCACGACCTGCGCGCCAAGCACCCCTGCCGCCGCAAGGACGGCAACTGCCCCACGCCCATCGTCAAAGTGGACTTTGAGCTGATGTCCATGTCGCTCTCGCCACTGACGCCGCACCAGCTCATCGTGGCGGGGGAGTCGGACTATGGCTACCTCTTCGACCGACGGCATTCGGGGCGCTTTCTCCAAGAGGAATGGGGCGTCCCACCCTCTAGTGTGTCTACCGAGTGCCTGACGACCTGCGTGCGCCGGTTTGGGCGCCCGAGGAGGGAGGGGGAGTCGGAAGATAATGGGGGTCGTTTGTTGGGATTGGGCAACCATATTACGGGGTGCAAGATGTCGGCGAGCAATGGGCATGAGGCGATCTTTTGTGAGTACAATGATTTCAACAGTCGCCCACGAAAAGGTGCTAACGAAAGGACTTGCAGCTTTCAGTGCGGATGCTGTTTACCTATATTCCACGCTGGACGATCCGACAGATGGGAGCACTTCGCGCCGGTCATCCATCGTACCCTCGAATGAAGCGAAGGAGAGAAAAGATAGTGTCGCGTCGGGTTCTGGGAAGCGCTCAACGTCAAGAGGCTCTGGAAGGCGCTCAATATCACGAAGTCCCAGAGAGCGGCCATCACATTGGCCTTCAGACTCGGACATGGAGAGAGATATTGACGAGATGGCCCAGTCTGACGACATGGAGGAGGATGAAGGGCGAGACACGGACGAGAGTGGGGATCACAGTGACAGCGACGATGAGGAAGAGGAAGACCCAGGCCCTTTCCCAGATGTGCCAACGGTGATGCCCAGGAGGCGCTTTGCGGGTGCGAAGAACATCAGGACAGTGAAGGATGGTGAGTCAAGTCTTGCAGACAAGAGGGTTCGAAGACTCATAACACGCAAGTCAATTACTTGGGACCGAGCGACGAGTTCGTCGTGTCAGGCTCCGACGACGGCAACCTCTTCATCTGGCAAAAGGAAGACGGGAAGCTCGTTGACATCCTTGAGGGCGATGGCGAGGTCGTCAATGTCATTGAGGGTATGTCGACAGACCAGTGTGCATCACGAACCTTATCTGACTCCATTCAGGCCACCCCAAGCTGCCTTTGTTCGCCGTCAGTGGCATAGACACGACCGTGAAGGCAAGTTCATATCCACCGTATCTCGATCGCGTTATTCACATTCAGCAGCTCTTCGCTCCGAAGCCAAGGTGCCGTGGGCCGCCTCTGTTCTCGAAACTGGGCAGCGCAGACAGCATCCTGGAAGCGAATTCGCACCAGACACCCCTGCGTAGCCTTGACGAGTCGATGCTACTCAGCCTCGCCATGCATGCGCGGAGGGCACTTGGCAGCGATGGCAGCCCGACGCTGGAATGCACCAACCAATAAATTGAACCGAACGTTTAGCTGTTTAATCTCGTGTACTATCACCAGTCGTGCTTTCCGTAGCTATCCCTTTGTAACTTTTGTATCAGTAGCAACGCTTTGTCGATCCGGTGGACCACTCATGGGTCATGCGTTTCCCTGTCGAATCGGGCAGAGTTGATGAAGTCAGGCCCAGGATGATCGGGCCGATGCCTGTGTTCTGCTCGTCTTCCCTGACGCCGTCAGTCACGTCCGCGGTGACATTGCGCGCGACGTTCTCCACACTCCTCGCACGCAACGCGCTCGCTGTACGCGCTGGGCTGTCCCCCAGCAGATAGACTGAAGGTGCCCTGTAAGTTTTCCTCCCTGTGCGATGCGCCCTCTGGCGGCGAACTTCGCGTCTTGACCGCGACCTCATCCCAGTGTTATTTAACAACACGCTGCCCCCATACACCTTTTACCCAATTATCCTGCGGAGGAGGGCGTTATACCCAGGCCTTACCTGCGTGCCTCACGGACGACCGATCCCAAGCGCCGCACTTCATCCTCGACGATTTATGTTGTAACGCCTACAGTCCCCCCTGCACGTCCATCTGCTCATTTATTCGCCCGTGGCGCCCGCTTTGCTTTCGTTTTGCTTTCGTGTTCATCCGTCAGCGCACCAGCAGCCATCACTCACCCTTTTTGTCCGGAACCATGTCTAGTGCCTCAAGCCATCGTCCGTCTCGGCACAAGCGCCAACACCCATCCAAGAACAAGGACGACGACCACCACGACCCGCATCCCACAACAGTACACCCGACCGACACCCGCTCGCTATCCGGCGACACGCGTACCGACTCGCACACACGCATGTATCACGCTTCTTCGCACGACGACGGGTACAGGGCGTCAAAAAGAGGCCGCTACGAATCCAAGGACAGCGGGTCGTCCTCGCGATGGAGACCACCGGTGGAGGAGGATGTGTATGCGTACGGCCGCGACGACTATCGCTCGCGCGGGCGAGACGACTTTTCGATGACGGATGTGCGGGAGGCGGACTACCACGGCTCGCGCTACCCACAGCCCAGCCGTAGCTGGTACCCCGACTACAACACAGGCCCGTCCTCGCCTTCGGCACCCGTCTCTATACGTGAGTCATGGGGCGCCGCTGCGGTTGAACCAGTGTACGACGAAGGATACGGGTGGACGCCGGACCTCAGTCAGTCCCGCCGTTCCGACGAGCGCCGAAGCGGTGACGGCTGGCGCGGAAAAGGACGCAAAGAGGACGACGGGAAGAAATACACGAGCGATGCGGGCTGGGACACGCGGCGGCGGGCCCGGGAGGAGCAGAAGCGTCCAGATCGGCCAGCAGATGATGACAGAGACCGCATGTGGGAGCCCGCACCGGGCTGGAAATCGGCGCACAACGGCGAGCTGTACGAGGAGCGCCTGCGTGAGCAGGGCATCGACCCGAAGTACAGCAAACACAAGAATAAGGGGAAGAAGAACAAGCAGAAGCGAGCAAGGGAGAGTGGAGGTAGCGGCGGCGCTGCGGGCTTCGACGACGACCTCAACAAGTACGTGCATATACCCTGCCCTTCTTCACTAAGCTAAATATCTCCTCATAAGCTGGAGTAGGCGTGATTCACGGGCAGCTCGTTATCCGTCGCCTTCACACAGCCGAAAACACCATCATTCCACGTCGCCTCCGCGTTCTTCCTCGTACGACGAGCTTCATGGCCGCCCTCGAAGACGTTCACCCTCACGCTCGATATCTCCGCCCGCGAGCAAGCGTGCTCGTCACGATCGACCTCATGACGACGATCGGGGCCGACCACGCAAGATCGTCTACGAGCGACCGCCGTCACCAGCTCATAGCCGACCATCGCCCCCACGACGACGGCGGAGCATATCATCTCGCTCAAGGAGCACCTCTCGCAGTCGAAGTCGCAGTCGTACTCGGAGCATCAGCCCCTACGCTCGTCCCCGGCAAATGCATCGATTACCAACCGCGACTACGACAGTATTATCCCCGACTAATAAGGCTGGCGAAGGGGTCGAGACTTCGCCTCGCCAGAAGCGCAATGGAAAATACCAGTCGAACGGGAAGGGGAACAAGGTTTGTATAGAGGTTCTATGTTTTTACACCATGGCTTACGTCCGCGAAGCAGAAGAGAGCCAGCGACGAGGCTTCGTTCGCCATTTCTCCGCCAAGAGAGTCGATGGGTGGGCTGCGTAGTTTTGAGCAGGAGCTCATTCGCTCGAGCAAAGGGTCGTCTGAGACCGTCCGGTCAGGCCCGCGAGAGCCGCTACCTGAGCGTCCGCAGGAGTTCGTGCGCGAGTCTTCGCGAGATCCACTGGCGTCTTCGTCATCGCAACCACCACCTCGAGAGAGCCAGCAACCACTCAAACATGAGGGCTCGCAATCGTCGACAACCAGCGGACCTCAGCCGGTCAAGGAGATCAGCCCTGCAGCGACATCGTCTACTCCCGCTGCTCCAATACCTGTGAAGCCGGTTACCTCGAGCATGACACCGGAGGCTGCAGGAGGTTCCAGCAAGACGAAGGTCCCGCCATCTGCGAACCTGCCGCCGAAACCCAAGGCTGCTATGGCGCCACCCTTCAGAGCAGACACCTCACCACAACCCATGGCGGTAGATGCGCCAAAGGGTGAGACGCAGGCTGGTCCTGGGCCATCGGGGCACACGCCGGAAGCAACACTGCCGCGTAACTCGCCCACCCTTCCTCAGCCTGTATCGCAATCTGCGACCCCGCAACCGTCCTCGCAGCCCTCTCAGCCCGTCGCGCCAACAAATCACCCGCTTCCCGCGCAGCCGCAGCCACAACAGACGCCAGCGCAGATGCAGCAAATGCATGCTCAGCACGGCCATCCTCTTCCACAGAATCCCGCTCTCATGCAGCATCCGTACAATGGCGTTCCGACGCCTGGTCTCCCGCAGCGCCCCATGCAAGGCGTGCCGTACATGTATCCGATGCCCGGGATGCCTGGCATGCCCGGAATGCCTCCTATGCCCTATGGGATGCCGGGAATGCCAGGATTTCCTGGGTATCCGTACGGAGCCACCCAAACGCCCTTCCGTGGTCCGACCATGGCCGGACAGGTGCCTATGCCTGGGCAGATGCCCGCCCAGGCTCAGATGCCCGGTCAAGTCCCTATGCCTGGACAGACGACGATGCCCGCTCAGGCGCCTTTCCCTCAGCCACGGCCCGTCAACCCGCCCCCGGTACAAGCACCTCCGGTCATCGTGCCTGCAGACCCTAAGGCCGAGCTCGCGAAAGGTGCGAACCGCCCCCGGAAGGCTGGCTTCAAGCCCATCGGGTTTGCGCCTATCAAGCACCAGGCGAAGCCAAATGCGGCGCTGAAGAAATTCTTCACTGGGGAGGATGAGGATATGGATATGTCGGATGACGCGCCCGCTCCCGCCCCTGCGCCGGCGAGTGCTGAGCCCACGCCTACTGCTGAGCCGCCTGCGCAGACTACACCGAGACCAGCGACGGACCCTACCCCACCTGCGACGGCTGACTCGCGGACGCCAACAACAGGGCCGCCGACTACGCATCCAACATCGCCGCCGGAGAAGGTGCAGCCCATCAAGGAGGCAGGGCCCAGCGACGCTGCCATGGCACCTGCGCCACCGCCTGCATCGGCTCCTACGACGTCTGCGGAGAAGAGCGAGCTGTACAGCATTGTCAGCCAGGTCGGCGAGGGCACGTTCGGCAAGGTCTACAAGGCCATGAACAACGTGTCGAAGAACTTGGTTGCGCTTAAGCGGATACGCATGGAGACAGAACGCGACGGCTTCCCTGTCACTGCGATGCGGGAGATCAAGCTGCTGCAATCGCTCAAGCATGAGAATGTCATCCGACTGTACGAGATGATGGTGTCGAATGGTAAGTCTGGCCCTCTTTTCAAAGCTACGAGTGCTTATCATTCATAGCCCACGTCTACATGGTCTTCCAGTACATGGACCACGACCTGACTGGCATTCTGTCCCAGCACCAGTTCAGCTTCACGGAGGCGCATCTCAAGTCGCTGTGCTATCAGATGCTCGCGGGGTTGGCTTACCTCCACCACAAGGGCGTCATTCACCGCGATATCAAGGGCTCGAATATCCTGGTCAACAACCGTGGAGAGCTCAAGCTTGCGGACTTCGGGCTTGCGCGCTTCTATCACAAGCGACGGCGCGCGGACTACACCAACCGCGTCATCACGTTATGGTACAGACCACCGGAGCTGCTTCTTGGCGCGACCATGTACGGACCTGAGGTCGATATGTGGAGTGCGGGGTACGTGCAAAGTTCATAGGACTGGTCATCTGTTCTGACGCTTCGTCAAGGTGCATCATGCTCGAGCTGTTTACGAAGAAGCCCGTCTTCCAGGGCGACGACGAGATACACCAGCTGGATGTCATCTACAAGGTGATGGGGACGCCGACAGCAGAGCGCTGGCCCGGTGTGCACAATCTGCCTTGGTACGAGCTCGTGAAGCCGAAGGAGCCAGTACCGAATCATTTTCGTGAATACTTCAAGAAGTTGGTCTTCCCCCTCTTGCGCTTGCTATCATTACTGACATATCTCTAGGTGGATGTCGCCGTCAGCACTTGACCTTGCTGAGTTCCTGCTTGCGTATGATCCGGGGGCGCGCGCCACCGCGACCCAAGCTATGGAGGCATCGTACTTCAAGCAAGATCCGCAGCCCGAATTGCCGTCAGGGTAAGTCGGGGTTTTCATATCCTTGCTGTCTGTCCTTACTCTTGTTTTCCAGTCTGTCCACGCTCGAAGGCGAATGGCACGAACTCGAGACCAAACGTGAGCGCGCTCGGCGGAAGAAAGAGACTCGCACGGGCACACAATAGCAATCGTGTATCATAGGTTTTACGCGCTATACTTCAGTACTCATCTGCTGCTAATTGTTCAACTTTGGGACGCTCATATGTATCCTTGTGATGAGCACTGACGAGGCAGAACGGCAAGGCATAAGAGTACTTGTGTGAACATCAGATCGCGCCGAGTTTGTTTGCGATATGGAGCGTAGTGCAAGGTATGTTTTCTGTTTTCCTCTTCTTTGTAGTATTCACCATCCTCTTCTAGCTTCTTCGATGGGTGCTCAACTCCGGCAAATTTTGGCTACCTGGGTGGACAGTGGCACTGGCTTGAGCCAGCGGTGATCGTTGGTCGCGTCCGCCTATAGGTCTGGGTCAGCAAGCTGTGATGCTCTGATCGCTCGCCGACGCACTCTTGGCAACCTTCTCCTCCGCCGTTACTCTCGTCGAGTTATACAAGCTGGCGGCGGCTAACCCTGCCGCAGCTACACCTGCTATGGCCTGACGATCGGTGTTCTCTGTTAGTGGGGAAGCTATGGCAAGCTGGGGATCACGCACGACGCCGGTTCCCTTGTTGGCGAGCATCGAGGTTTCTGAGGGGTTTGGCGTATCGCGAGAGATATGCTTCTCGGTCCTCCTACGACTCTAGGCTCTTATACCTCGCCGAACCTCTCGTGACGAGGATGCCATGGGAGAGTGAAGTCATTGACCCGGTCAGCACACCCTTGCTTCGTCGCTGCTTGCCATTGAGTAACGGCACTGCAAGTTGTCCCATGACGAACGCCTACATGGTCGCGGGATCATGCCCTCTTTGCCAGAGATGTTAAAGCTAAGCTGCGTTTACCAACCGGAACCCGAGGATGAAAAGTAAGTCTCTCATCTTGGGTCAGTGATAGCTAGGCTTATGAACCTCAGGCGAATGTTATTCACTGCCGTCTACGATACGATATTTCTGAGCTGTTGCTGTACCATTCACTTCCCTCTGGAGCGATGCTCAGCCAAACGCCTGTCCCGAATTTCCTTCACGTCGCAATTGTCCGGGCGATTCTGGTCTGACGCTTTCTTGTCAAGAACGTTGCTCGTAATTCCTGCAAGTCGCATCAGCACCCACTTTCGGCAAGACTTAGCTGTTGCTAGGCTCTGTAATGCGCCAACGACGCCAAACTACTCACCGTCCGGTCCTATGCTGCTTCCGTGCCGCTTGTCATTGACCATATCGCGACTGGCCATTACTACCGAGCCCGTAATGAAGGCGCCCAGTATGCCAACGGCCTACGAATGTCAGACGCCTGTTCACTCACCTGCGACCAACTCACGATAGCTCCTCCGCGGTTCAAGGCCATGTTCGATGTCTTTAGTGTGTGAAAACGCTTGGGGCTTGATTGTCGTGGCAACACACTTGGGATGCCTTTTGGTGAGTCTGGTCTATTATAGCGGCTCGTCCAACGCTGAGACCACTAGGTCATAGATTCCTAGAGATTGCCCTCGCGCGTGCAGTGGAGTGGGTGAAGGATCGCGTCGCGGATACAGAGAAAGGTCTTGCCCAATGATCCAGATTAAGAGTGGATGCCCGTGGCCGCACGCAGATTTCACCATATCGTAAGTAATATGCCACTTTGCCAGTGCAAAGGATCACTCACAACGACGGGCCAGTAGCGTGAGCATACCTGCGCACAAATCATATGATTGATGTATACAAGTCGATGGCAAGCCCGTCCTCTTTAGGTTATGGATTTTGGTTCCGAGTCTCGGAGCACCGGCAAGTTAGACGGATGCAAACTCAAGTAGACGACCTTCAGCGCCTTCGCTGTTAATCGCCCCTGATGTCATGCACGACTGCAAGCGCCTGCAGACAGCGGCAAAGTGGGTCCTTGCGACTGCGCAGGCGCTGCAAGTATAACTTCCCAGCGTCCACAAAATCCCTACGCGCAACTCTCCGTCCCACCCCCCGTCATCATGTCGATAATCCGGGACTCGACTTTGGGGCACATACTCTACTATGGCTCCGGGCGACGTTGGCTTTCGCATCCCGAAGAACGTGAAGATCTCAACGTACCACGACGATACACGAACGAGAAGGGGCATACTGAAGGAGGCGAGAGACCGCGCTTGGCAGAGGCGAATGCGAGCTCGTCAGACTTCACTCCCCGCGCATCAGACGAGGAGACCGTCGTTGGAGATCCTATGGATAGTCGAGCGACAAGCGAGGTCCAGAAGTCGGAGAAGGGCGTCTCCCCCTTGGTCTCTCCCGCCGGGTCTTCACCAGAACTAGACGGAGACCCTGATCTGGTCACCTGGTATGCGCCTGACGATCCTGCAAAGTATGTCTTCTGGCCCACCTTTCGCGACCTGCGCTGATTACTCGTTTAATAGCCCTATGAACTGGTCGCTGGCGAAGAAGAGCTTCGTCACCCTCCAGCTTTGCGTCTTGACTTTCTCCGTATACGTCGGCTCCAGCATATACAGCCCCGGCATACAAGGTACGCTTTTTCAGTCCAAACCTACTTGCCACTCATAAAATTCCCCCAGACTTCGCGCAAGCCTTCGGCACCAACCTCCCCGTAGCCACCCTCGGCATGACGCTCTTCGTGTTCGGCTACGGCATCGGGCCCATGTTTCTGTCTCCACTCACGGAGATTCCGCAAATCGGGCGCAATCCTCCATACATGATCTCCCTTTTCATCTTCGTCGTTCTGCAAGTACCGACTGTCCTGGCTACGAATGTACCTGGATTCTTAGTCCTGCGGTTTCTAGCCGGCTTTTGGGGCTCGCGTGAGTAGTTACGGCGATGTGACTGCGTACATGGCTCACAATTCTTCTCGTGCAGCTCCTCAAGCTACTGTGGGCGCCAGCATATCCGATATGTTCGCGCCCAAGACGCGAGCGTACGCCATGGGGCTGTGGGGCGCGTTCTCTGTCTGCGGTCCTGTGCTAGGGTGCGTCGACCGTCTGGTTATCTCGAACACATATTCACCTCATTTCAGACCGATAATTGGTGGCTTTGCTGCACACGCACTCGGCTGGCGCTGGTCAATATGGCCATTGCTCTTCCTCACCGGCGCCACTTGGATTGGATTATTCATACTTCTGCCAGAGACGTCGCCCAACAATATTCTCTATCGACGCAAGGAGCGTCTGCGTCGACGGACTGGCAACGATATGCTCTACACGGAGGGCGAGCGCACATGTGAGTAACTGAGCTGGTTGATGAGCGCGTTCTCATATCTAACGCGTCATCCAGTCGCCTCTCAAGCTCTCAGCACGTCTCTGCAGATGACCTTCGTCAGACCTTTCCAGCTGATGCTCACCGAACCTATCGTGCTCTCGCTCAACGTCTACATCGCCTTAATTTACGCGCTCTTGGTATGCGACTTCTCCCGCCACTATTGTTCTTTGTACTCACCGTTCCCGCAGTACGTCTGGTTCGAGGCTTTCCCTCTCGTCTTTACAAACATTTACGGCTTCAACCTCGGCATGGAGGGCCTCGCCTTCCTCGGTATCTTCTCCGGTGTCTACGTCACATACCCTTTCTATTGCGTCTACGCGAAGTGGTATTTGGAACCGCTGTACGAACCTGACGCGCACGGTAACACACGCGTCACGCCCGAGGCAAGGCTGCCACCGGCGTTGATAGGGTGTTGGGCAATTCCTGTTTGCTTGGTATGTTTTTTGACCAACTACAATCGTCGTGGACTCAGCGTTGACTGCCACGTAGTTCTGGTTTGGGTGGACTTCGACCGCGAGCATCCACTGGATCGTTCCCATTATTGGGTCGTCGTTCATTAGCGTCGGCACGTTCTGCCTTTTCCAAAGCGTAGTCAATTACTTGGTGAGTCCCTGACGAACGCTTCGTGAGGTTCCTGGCTCACCTCCGATCCCTAAGCCCGACTCATACCCCGGCTACGCCGCCTCAATTCTCGCTGGCAACAATTTCTTCCGCGCCATCGTAGGCGGCGCATTCCCGCTGTTCGCGCGCGCTATGTTCGAAAATCTGCAGAAGAAGAACGGGCCGGCGGCGTTTCCGGTGTCGTGGGGGTGCACACTGTGTACGTCAATGCTTTTGCTTAGAAGTGCGCGCTGACAGCAGTTAAGTGGGCTGTCTATCGCTCGTGATGGTGCCGCTTCCGTACATATTCTTCAAGTATGGACGGAGGATACGACACATGTCCAAATACGCGCTTCACGACTACTGAAGGAAGACGAGCAAGAGTGTAGAGGTAGCATATCATATAGAATAATAATTAGCAGAATAATAACAGCTTAGCGGGCCAGCAGATGTGGAGGTAAGCATCCAGGGAGTGTCTGAATGTGGCAATGGGCTTCTTCGGAGTTATGACTTTCCTAATTTGGGTTGATATCCATGAGGCTGCAACTCAATATCACGCTCGATGACGACGTTTATCCATCATCAACCTCTTCTTGCATTGGCAATCGGTGTCCTCGCCCAGTGCGAGTGGAAGGAATTGCTGATTGGTATATGGTACATTGTCTATGATACACAATTGCAGTTCGGATTGGCCTCGCCGGGCTTGTATGATGATCTACTGCTGAGCGCGCTCCTTCATCTCCTGGCGCTCGCCAGGGCGCGGAACGTGGGAGACAGCGTCGGAGACCTCAGCAGAGGTCATGCCGCGGACGTTACCAGGACCCTTGCCTGTTGGCGAGGGGCCGTCGCCTGACAGACGCGTCAGTATGGAGGATAAACGCGGGGAGGGGTTACGCACCGTGCATGGTCAACTCCTTCCCCTCGTGCGCCTTTGTGTTCCGTCCCTGTGCATACATCGCGACGCCAGAGAGCGCGATCGCGCCGACGCAGGCAGCGGCCTAGAGAATCCATCAACACCGTGCGCTTCGGAGGAAGGTGTCCCAGACGCACCATGACACCTCCACGGCTAGCAGACATCTTGAATTCGGAGAAGTTCGTCAGGGTGAGAACTGAGTGGTGTGGACGAACAAAGTTCGTTCGGTGGTTGTTGGGCGTCGAAAATGAGGACACTTGACCAACGCGCGAGCTCTTATAGGAGGGAAGGGGGTGGCGTCGTGATGTCACCTGAGATGTCATGGTGTGCGCGCCGAGCCGAGCGGCGAGGAGTCGTTATGCGGGGTCGCGTGCGAGCCCCACATCGAACGGCCGCGCCCCGTGGGACGTGACTGAGGGGAGCAACGGAAGGCGGTGAACCCGTAAGTCGAAGTACGAGCCCGAAGTTGTTCAATTGCGTTAAACACAGGCTGCCAAGGGACACATTCGGATGTCCGATATCGAAAGAATGCACAAGAAATCAGCAGCTGGTTCCAAACACTATGATACAACATCGATTCACTACCTATGCCGCAGTGGCTACATGGATCAGGTTCTTCTCGTAAAGGTGCTGGACAATAGACTCGACCTGCAAGCACCCAGTCAGCAATCCCCTACCACATCAACTGCACGCAAAGCAAGCAACTCACATGCGCAGCCGTCGTCCGAATCTGCATATCCCACCGCTTCGTGAACGGCGAACCCGTATCCTCCGCCTCCTCCACATCGCCCAAACCACCCGCCTTGCCCTGCGCCTCCTCGTCCTCGCGCGCCTCGAACCAAATCAGCCGATCCACTTGGTCGATCCATCCGCGCAACCGGCCCTGCTCGATCATCCGTCGTGCCATCGTCTCCGCCGCGCCAGGCGTCAAGTCGAGGAGGGCACCCAACCCGCGGAAAGTGATGTTGTTGTAGATCTTCGAGCTCGCAAGCAAATTATGCTCCATCACTGCCCTGTCGAGCACCGTACTCGGCCCGCGACGCGTACTGACTGGCTCGTCGGCGCTGCCGGCTTCCTCGTCCTCATCTGCGACCGCGGACAACCGATCGTTCGACGAGATGGCGATCTTGGCAACCTGATGCGGCTTGAGTGTCTTCTCGAACTCGTGGATCTCGGCGGGGCGAAGAATGTGGTCGAGGAACATCTTGGAGAGGACGTTGAAGGTGGGGAGCTCGGCGGAGCGCTCGTCGCGGTAGAGGGAGGCGAGGATGCGCGAGCGGTTGGGCCCAGCGGGGGCGAGGACGGCGCAGGTGACGGCGGCGGATCTGTACAAGTGTGAGGGTGATGTGTGGGAGATGTAGGCAGGGGACGTACAGCATGAACTTGCGCTCATCCTCGTCGATCTCGGCGGTGTAGCTGAGCTCATGGTATCGGCTTGCGGCTTCGAGGAACTTGCGGGAGTAGTCGCTGATGCGCGCCTGGCAGAGCTTGAACTGCAGCAGCGTCTCCTTGTCATTCCCCGCCGAATGGACGAGGAGTGCCGCGCGATTGTAGAACGTCTCTGCCTGCACGGAGTCCTCGTCTTCGAGCAGCAGCCGTACAATGCGCACGTACACGCGCAGCTTGTCCGCATCGGTGGATGATCTGCGTGCCGATGAGCGAGGGCACTTATGCACTTTGTGGCCACACGCACCTTTGTCCTGCATCGAGATTGACGCCCATCAGCGTGCGTGCTGCCTCGCTCCATTCTTCCTCCTCTTCCAAGAGGTCCGCGAGTTGGAACCGAAGCGCATTCGCCTACAAAACACGCGTAAGCACAGAACAGACGCGACCTGCACGCCACACACCTGCTCCACATAACTTGCGATGCGCGGCTCGATCAAGTCCAGCGTATCCTGCACCAGCTTCTTCCTCAGCTCATGGTCTGTGATCGTCTTCTGCCCGAGTGCTTTAACGACCTCCGCGAGGACCTGGCGTCCGACGACCAGACCGACGCTCTCTTCATTCACGACGAAGCTGACGAGGGCGTGGAGATCGGGGAGGGGATCGGGCTGTGATAGGGCTGGTGGGATGAGTGCGATGAAGGCTGGGGTCTTGTCCTTCTGCCCAAGGGCCGCGCATTCTCTGAGCTTTGCGTCCATCGTCGTGGCGCGCGCTTGAGAGACGCGTTATACGGTCCGTCGGCGGGAAGGACCAAGTGTGATTTCGGACTTCGCGTTCCGGGGATTTGATGCCCAAGGTCGAAGGTTCGAACCAGAGATATCGTGCAGAGCTTCCGTATCTATGTGTTCTCCTTTGGACTATTGAGAACGCAGCGCGACTGTACCCGTCTGCCAGCTGTGCGTATAGCCGCTGATGCTTGAAGAGCCCTGAAAACCGCTCAACCGAGGTCGGAAGAAGTGTCGGCATTTGCCGAATAGCGACGTTGGCGCGCAAGCAAGGCAATTGTTTCTCACGGTTGAACTTCTGTGCCACTCGTCTCGCCCGGGGCTAGATACCAGTAGGATCTCGCATGTCCTCCTTTATTGCTCACGCAGGGGCCCCGCCGAGGTACGAGGCAGGGGAAGCGTGAGCAATCGTGAGTTCGTGATGGCCGCCCTGGAGTTGCCGTGTAAACAAGTACAAATCTTTTTCCGCGTCTTACTCGAAAAGAGCTCCGCGAGCTCTGGCGCGCGCAGCGCGCGCGTCTCTTTGCGTAGCTACTTGAAAATCTGCAGGTGCGCTCAGTACCCTGCCATGCACTCGCATGTCGATTTTCGTCAGAAAATTCGAACGTTGCGTTGGCGTGTAGCGCCGGGACTGTCTTTTGACATGGATGATGAGCAGAGCTCCCATTTTTGAGCGCGGTTGGGAGTAGCGAGCGGCTCCGTGCTCTTATGCACTCTAGGAAGGCAGTGATATGTACAATTAACGACCTAAGGACGGCACCGGACTTCCTTACCTGCCTTTCCAACGGCGTTGGCGTATGGCGCGGGCCATCGGCCCGTGCCGCCGCCAGCGCGCCTTTGGCGCGCTGTAAGCCCCTGCGTGAGCTATCGTGGGTCCACCACCTAACTATTTTACTGTATATACATGTATACTACAAGGCATACCATTTGAACATATAATGGTAGCTGGTCCAGTCGTTTCATCGCGTCTTTCTGTTCCGTGGACGCGAAGTCGAGCTCGTCGCTTCGTCCGTCTGCGTCGTCGCACTGCACAGCTCCCAACTCAAAGAACTTCAGATCCTTGGAGCCTCTCTCTCTTGAGAATAGACCGAGTAGGATATGAAGGTAACCAGAACTTCAACATTTCACATGACCGTGTGCACTCATGCGTTCCTGGAGCTATTCACCCACGCTAATGGATAGTGATGGTCGCGAACGCGGTTGCCGATGTCGAGGAAAATGGTCGGGACGGATGATTTTGGGAGAGGCCAGGTTGCCGCACGCGCTCACAGCAGACACAGACCCTGGAGGAGAGAGCCCAGGAAGGCCTCATCCGCTCGTTCTCCCCAATCAAACAAGTCCTCCGTTTGTTCCGTCTGTCTGTGCCGGCGGGGCCGAACTGTACGTTATATGTAAGAGCCGTGCGCGGCGATGCTTTCCTCCAGCGATGATCATGACGGACTCACCACTGCGCCCTCTAGAGCTCCCGGTCCTCAACAAGGCAGCCTCTAGCACCCTCCCGGGCAGCGTCCCCACGTCCCCAATGTCACGTCTCACTGCCAACCCGTTCCAGCGCCCGCCGATGTTCCAGTTCCCTCAGCGGGTGCCGGCGGGCACTGGGCTGCAGAGTCCCCCGGACACGGAGCCTGTCCCGCCCAACCTCTCGATGTCCACGGCGAACGCGTCCGTTGCGGTCGGCCTGGATACCTTACGTTTCCCCGAGCCAGAACCGCACGCGTACGCCGAGCCGCCCCGCCCGAGGAAGGGACCCACCCTGTCGTACTACAATTCGGGGATACGAGAGGCGCGCGAACGCACTGTGCAGCGCAGCATCAAGTCCTTCATCGTTGTCTTGCCCCCGCCGAGCCTGATCGACGAGCACGGCCCGCTGGGGCACACACTATCCACCGGCCCTCGCCACCGGTTGCGCGATGGCATTCTCCTTCCACTCTTTCCCACGGTGAGTTGGCCATAATGCTGTTCATGAAGTCCAACACTCACGTGTATGTCACCAGATCTTTGGCCAGCTCTCCGCCATCGCGAAGGAGTTCAATTTTCCAAGCACGGCTGGGCTGTGTCTTTACCTCCACATTAACGAGAACGGGATCACGATGACACCGCGCATATCCGACGACGCCTGGCCGCTCGTCTGGAGCCACGCCTTCGATGCGTCCTCGCACGGTGGCCGCCTGCCTATCGCGGGCAAGGTCGAGTTCGACATCGACTTTACTCAAGCCCGTTGGTTCCGATTATGGGTTAGCGGCTCTCATCGCGAGCAAGAAATTCCCTTCATGATGGACATGCCACCGTCGACCATCGACGGACCGGTATCGTCCCCGCCCCGACAGCACGATCATTCCCGACACGAAAGCAGAACGACATCCGTTGGTGACCAGGGCTCGCAGGCAGCCACTCAGTCGCAGGCGCCTACTCTGTCCAAGCGGGTAAGCCATGTACCGAGGAAGCTCTCTTTGGTCGAGCGTTACGACTTCCCGACGTCGCAGCCGCAATCACGCACACCGTCGAGGCCAACGTTGTCCCCGACGCGCGAGCTCTCTCCGATCCTGCAGGAGGACGAGCCGCAAAGCGCACTCGAGCGCAAGGTGCGCAAGTGGCGTGCGCGCACCTCGGCAGTGCTTCCTTCACCCCTCGGTGTCAACGACGCCGAGAACGCAGTTGAGGAAGCGCCCGAGCACGATCAAGAGGGCGCCGATGAAGAGGACGAGGTCTCCGAGCTCAATCTTGAGGACTACGCCTGGTCGATCAGCTCCTACGGCCCGCCGGACTACGACCAGCAGATGTCCCTCTACGGTTCCCTCCGCGTGCCCTCCGTGCACATCGCTGCGCGTGCACAGGGCTCGGTGATGCTCACACCGACGACTGCAACGTCGTGGGGTGCTCTGAACCTCCCCTCGCCCGCGCCGACGCGCTCTCGTATCGACACGCCCGACATCGCGATGCGCCACCTTGAGGATTGCCCGCCGACGCCAACGACCGCAACATCGTGGGGCCCGCCGTCCGAATGGCCCGCGTCGCCCGTGTACCAGTACGCCACGTACCGCGCGCCCAGCGTCGACCTTGCGCAGCGCATGATGGGCAGCCGGCCGTGCACGCCGACCACCGCGACGTCCTGGGGTCCTGACTCTTACCCGGTTTCCCCTGTCGAGGGGTACCAGTACCCGCGCTCACCATCCATCCACCTCGCGTACCGCGGCGACTTTAGCCGCCCCGTCACGCCCATGACCGCCACGTCCTGGGGTGCTCCTTCTGAGTACCCGCCCTCGCCCGCCGCTCGCTCGTACTGCCCATCCGTCCACCTCGCCGACCGTGGCGAGTTCAGCCACCCGGTCACCCCGATGACGGCGACCTCTTGGGGCGCGCCTTCGTGGCCTGCTAGTCCTATGTACCAAGACGGCATCCAACAGGAGCGCATCGACACCCCGGATGCCGCGCAGATCGCATTCGACTTTGACGAGGAGCGCGGCGTTAAGCTGGCTGTGCGCAAGCCGCTGCCTTTGGACGAGTACCCGCATAACTTGTACAACATCTATCCTGCGGTCCATGCTCGTGCCGCCGTCCAGCTTCAGGTCACTGTCGATTCGCCCCGCATGCACTCGCGCGAGCTCGCTCAGCCTTCGCCGGTCAAGGGTACTCCGTGGAACCAGGTTTGGCCATACACCAAGGCCGCGTCCGTTGAGGAGTCTGTCTCTGACTACGCGGAGAGCGAAGTCGAGGACATGCCCGTCAACGAGGTCAAGCAAACGCCCTCCAAGCCACTCTCTTTCCCCTACTACGACGCCTTCGCCGCAAAGCCCTGGGATCACGTCTGGCCGTACACTCAAGCTTACCCCGGAAACTTGGCTAACGGAATCTACCCGCCGGTCTCGCAGGCGCAGGATGTTGTTGAGCCGTCTTTCGAAGATACCACGGTTGCTATCGAGGCCCACGAAGAGCAGGAGGAGGAAGAACTTCACTCGGTGTACGACTCTGAGTCCAGCGAGGACTTCGTCATGACGAGGCCGAATCCCTTCGCCGGTATCAAGATCGAAGTCGCCACGGAAGTTCACGACGAAGAGGAGGCACACCACGCTTTTCACGACACGGACGCGGGTTCGGCACACGACGAGGAGGACTTACACTCGGCGTACGACTCGGAAGAGGAATATGAGGATCGCTACGTGCAACGGCCGAACCCGTTCGCGGGTATCCAGATTCAGGTCGCTACCGTGGTCCATGATGATGCCGCCGAGGAAGTTGTCGAGAAGCACGTTGAAGAGGTCGTCGAGGAGCACGTCGACGAGGAAGATTCGGCATACGACTCGGAAGAGGACGAAGAGCAGTTCGCGCCAAGACCGAATCCATTTGCAGGCATCAAGATCGAGGTCGCCACGGAGGTTCACGAGGACCAACCCGAGGTGCCCGAGGTGCAAGACGAGGAGGAAGCACTCTCCGTGTACGACTCGGAGGAGGATGAGGATCCCTTCAGACAGAGGCCCAACCCGTTCGCTGGTATTCAAATTCAAGTCGCTACTGAAATCCACGAGGATCCCTTCCAAGATCCTGTCGGGCAGCGCGAAGAGGAGGATGACCACTCGGAGTACGACTCAGCGGAGGAGGACGAAGACATTCTTGTGCAGAGGCCAAATCCGTTCGCAGGCATCACGATCTCGGTCGCCACTGAGGTGCACGAAGATCCGGTTCCGCAGGTTGCTCCGAAGCATGTGGAGGAGGTCGTCGAGGAGCGACCTGTCACCCCGATGTCCTTCCCGTACTACGATGCCTTCAAAAGCGCTCCTTGGCAACAGGTCTGGCCGTACACGCAGGCTTATCCCGGTAACTTGAGCAACGGCATCTACCCGCCTGCCTCCACTGAGGCTGAGATAGCGCCTGAGATTCCCGACGAGGACGAGAACGAGCGCGAGCTCACTCCTCCTCGAGGCATCATGATCTCAGTCAACACCGAATCTCAGGTCGTCAGCGAAGTCGAAGAGCCCGAAGAGGACCCATCTTCGCCCATGTCCTTCGCGTCGTACGACGTGCGCAGGGGCGAGTCCTGGGATGACGAGCTGCCGTCTTACAACCAGATCGGCGAGACCGTGCAGATTCCGACCATCCAGATCACTCCGGAGTCGGACTACGACCATGAGGAGGAGCCGCCGACGCCGATGTCGTTCTCAGAAGTTGAGGCGTTCCCGGATACGCCGTGGCGCCAGGTTTGGCCGTACACCCGGGCGGGCGAAGTTGGGTCTCTGGCGACAGAGTCTCAAGCTGGCAGCTATCCATTCATATGCATTTGTAAGTTGGCTTACTGTTGCGTCATGACATGCCGTGCTGATATTGTTTAGACTCTCCGGTTTACCCTCACTTCGACTTGTACCCGACACCGGCTGCGCAGGTACTCGCTCACGTGTCTGGTCCATCGTCTTCGGCACCCCACAAGTCAGCGAAAGCGCACCGTACGCATGCGCAGCTTCATGCCATGGTTATGCACGAATCTGCAAGCCTGTCCCAGCCCATCGCCGCACGCAAGGCTCGCCGGTCGCATGCTGATCTACACGACATCGTTATGCGAGAGCAGAGCATCATGTCCACCAAGGCGCGCACTCTTCCCGCAGTGACAAGCGCTGGGTACTACCCGAATCTTTCGCTTTGTACGTCATTGCCACAAATGCGCTGAAGAATCCCATCTCTTACCCTTGCCTACTAGACGCCCCGGTGTACCCGCATTTCGACCTGTACCCAGCTCCCGCTGCACGCATGCCTGCTCGTGCTCGTCCCATGTCGCGGCGCGTCCGTATCTCGACGTCGCCCATCGGGCCGCCGCCAATGGGTCCTCTGCCACCAGCCCCAAGCTCTCGCCCCGGCTCCGTTGCATCCTCGCGCACTAACTCGGTTTCCTCGCTCTCCCAGTCACCCATCTCGCGCTCCTCGATTTCAAGGTCTAACTCTCCACGCTTCTCCCGTACTGCCTCTCCCATCGAGATACGCACGTCCCCGATTGAGGCGCGCGCCTCGTCTCCCCTCACCACCCACTCCTCGTCGCCATCGACTAGCTCCACTACCAAGGCTTCCTCGCCCTTGAAACAGCGCTCCCTCTCCCCGCCCAAACCTGCCCGTCACCGCCTGACGCACTCCGAGCTGCACGCCATGGTCATGCTCGAGATGCGCATGGCCGAGATGACCCGCGACGCGCCGCCCCTCCCGCGCGATGCGGCCAAGCTCACCTCGGGGTCCGCGCGGCTGTCGATGCTCCGCTCCGGTGCTGGACCATCGCTTCCCACGAGCCCGCGCCCGCTGTTGCGCGCAGTGTCGGACCGACGGTCAGAGTACATCGGACGCGTGGACGGTCTACGGTCGAGGTTCGCGGAGAGGGAGAATGCCAATAATCTATCCTCGAACAGGATGAGTTTGGCGGAGGGAACCATGAACAAAGGTCGTATCGCGCGCGCGTCGTCGATGCGGGAGACGCCGTCGTTCAGGAGAGGTGACTCGGATGGGAAGCTGGGTGCGGCAGTGCCCCTGCGCTCGAGCTCGTCGATCAGCAGGCGGATGGAGATGCTGCAAGAGGCGGCGTCGAAGCCGGCGAGGGCGAGTGTGATCATGGAGGAAGGTGAGTTTGGTTGGTGGGTCAAGGATGAGAAGGATGAGTGCTGATTTTGTTCCTAGACAAGGGCTTCCCAAGAAGGCGCCAGTCCGAGGTGCCTACTTTGCGTGACCTCTCGCGCTTCCCGATGCCTCCGGCGCCGCCGATGCCGTCTGGGCAGAGACCGTTCGGGTCGTTCTGAGCTGATCATTGTGATCGAAGCTCGTAAAGCTCTGCTTGTACATGCTTGCGTATCATTATTTCTGCATGCTCGCTCCTTCCCTGCTTGTACATGCCTCTGCTCGGATCGTCACATACTCCTCCCCGTACATGCTCGTAGCTGACATCCTCGCTCCTTGTCGCACCACTGTCGTCCGGCCTTCCTGTCGTCCGGCCTTCCCGCTCTGTCGTCCAGGCACTGCTAACTTATCCGTCGTGTTGCTCTCTTGCATCGCAGTCCCTCGTTCTCAACCATCTAGTAGAGGTAATTTTTGTGACTTTATTTAGGGGGTCCATAAAGTATAGTATTCGATATTCAATGCATACCAAAGTTGCGCTCGAGAGGCGCTTATGTGCAGTGTGGGGTGAGCTGAGAGGCCGGGCGTCTACCGTTGAGGGATGACGAAGATGAGGTCAGGCCCAAGACCTGAGCTTGCGCTTGTGCGATATCCAGTCTAAGCCACTGCCCGACGCGATAGATCATGAGTACATTGCTTTGTACAGATGAAGTTTGTCGAATATGAGTACAAATCCGAGAGATAGTACAGTAGTCCTTTCTTGCAACCATATACGCCCTGTTCGACGTTGAACTTTGCAGAGCGTCGAGCCCTGCCATGCGTTCCCTCAAGACCCGAGCTCCTGACACCACATCGTGAGCTCTGCGTCCCTTCCACCTGCGCTCACTCCTTCTCCTTCATCTGAGCTCACTCCTCCATCTGCGCCGGCGCCCCCAGCACATGCCCAGTCCCAGGCATCGTCCGCCTCCTCGGTCGCCGCATACCCTCTTCCTCGTCGTCGTCATCGTCGTCGATCATCTGCTCCGATGCTTGGGGGGATGAGGGGGAAGCGGCCTTTAGTGCTTCGGCTGCTGCCCGAGCGCGTTCGCGGGCCTCGCGGGCGACGCGCTCGCGCTCGTCGAGCTCCATCTTGCGCTGGCGGTCGTCCATGTAGGCAAGTTTGACCTGGGGAAGGGGTGAGGGGAAGGCTGTAAGACACGAGGGCGGAGGACAGAACAGGTGGGAGGGACTATGTGATGACTGGTACACGGGATAGGATAAAGTGGAAAGGGAAGCAGTAGACACCCACCTTCAGCGCAGCGGCCTCCTTGGCTGCCTTCTCGTTCTTCTTGGCCTCCGCAGCGCGCTCCGCTTTCTCAGTCTCGCGGTACACGTATTCGCGGAGACATGCGGCGCCGATTTCGAGCTCATGGCGATGCTTGGGGTTGAACTTGTAATAGGGCTGGAAGTCCACAACCTACGTCGTGTAAGCGTATAGGAATAAATTGAAGTGAGCACACCACGCACATCTGGTTGGAATCCCATCTATAGATCAGGGTGTCGGGTGAGTGGTGGTGTAGGGGAAAGGACCTAAGGCACGCACCTCGACAGCGTACTCCAGTGCACCTTTGACATCGACCAGGTTCCTCTTGATCGTGTTATTTGTTGGCTTGAACTGCTGGTATTTGGGATTCTCTGGCTCCTTTATCAAGTTGTCGGCTATGGTGAGGAGGATCTGTGTCAGGGTGCCAGTGCAATCAATAAGCGCCCGAAGATGGTAGAATAGCCCTCCAAGCACGGGAGAAGCTTCAGTGCTGTACATACCTTCATTGAAGCAAGCGCCTGCTCCTTCGAGTTGGGCCTTACGATACCGGGGTCTGTTTCATGAGCAAGTCAGCATGCGATGCGGGGGCGGGGGCGCGCCACAGCGCACCGATCATCCTGCGCATCTTCTGGCGCTTGTCGTGCTCCGCGGCAAGCTGAGCCGCACTCGGCTGGTGCGGGACGCTCTGCAGCCTGCGCTCGACGGCTGCGAGTGCTGCGTCTGGGCTGGCGGTCATGGTGGGGGACGAGGTGGAGGTGCGGAGGACAACGAGGCCATCGTCGGTGAGTCGCTCATTAGCGCGGGACCGTTCGGTCCGGTGAGCCGAGGCCCTCCACGTGCGCACGCGTCTTGCTCTCGGCCGTGACGTTCGCTGCAGTTCGACGATGAATGTCGACGATGTGTTCAAGGTGGGTGCAGAGCAACGTGTGGAGGGATATATGCTAATGGACACAGGGCGCCGGTCTCACCGGCGGGAAGTACTCGACCGGAGGCAACAAGCGCAAGATGCCCGACAACCCAAACCCCGAATTCTTCAAAAAGATGAAGACGGACGCGCCCCCCGCCCCAACCCCACCCACGAACGGCAGCGCCAAAGGAAAGGGGCGCGCACCACCCATTGAAGTGATCGACGAAGACGCGGAGATGAACGGGGACGACGCAGGGGACTTCGCACCTGGCGGCGACGCGGACTACTTCGCAGAGGAGGACGAGGAGGGACGGTTCTTCGGTGGCGGCCTGACGAGCGAGCAGAAGGAGATCTTGAACATCTTCGACAACGCTGGCGAGCAGGATGACGGTGCGAGTGCGCTTACGCTCCCGGGCATCCGGCGCACGCTGCTCCGCTTCGAGCGCGCGGCTGCGCGCAACCAGGACCACCGGAGTAAGTGGCCGGACGACCCGACCAAGTGCGTCCGTGAGTTATGCTTGGTGGGACAGGAGCTGACTTGTCCTTTCTCAGATTCATCGACTCGGAGGCGGACCTCGACGCAGCACTTAAGGCCTTGTTGCCGCTTGCGCAGGCGCCTGCACTCGCGTATCCCGAGCTCGTGAGGTCGGGTGCCCTGGAGAAGCTCATTGGACTGCTCAGTCACGAGAATGTGGACATTGCTATCGACGTGATTGAGGTTCTGCACGAACTTACAGACGAAGACGTCGGTGAGGCAGTCGACGAGGATGAGGAGGAAGAGGACGATGATGAGGGGGGCACAAGAAGCGAACGCGCGTTGAAGGAACTCATCAATGCATTGGTGCGTATCGCGTGCCAACATCTTACTTTCCGGCTAATTGGCCTTCAGGTCCTCCAATCCGTCCTCGAACTCCTTGTCGACAACATGAAGCGCCTGAACGAGGCAGAAGAATCCGACCGACAGGGCGTGTACCACACTCTCGGCGTCTTCGAGAATGTCCTTTCCTCGGACCCCTCCCTTGCGCAGCCTCTTGTCGCCAAGACCGCCATTCTCCCATGGATCCTCGACCGAATACAGGCGAAGGCGCACGACGACAATCGGTCGTATGCAGCGGAAATGCTCAGTATCTTGCTGCAGACAAACAGGGAAAACAGGGTGGCGTTTGGTGAGAAGGATGGAATTGAAGCCGTGTTGAAGACGTTGGCTGTAAGTGCAGACCCTTAAGCAGTCGGGCGAAACTGACGAATTTGCAGCAATACCGGCGACGCGACCCAGCAGATGCGGACGAGGTTGAGTTCATGGAGAACCTGTTCGACGCATTGTGTTCTGCGCTCAATGAGCAAGAGGTCAAGAAGCTCTTCATGGATGCAGAGGGTGTGGAGTTGATGAACTTGATGGTCAAGTGAGTTCAAGTATGCTTTTCGCATCTGAGCGCGGTTGACTGACCGCAATGACAGGGACAAAAAGCAGTTGCATACCTTAGCCATCAAGACGCTTGACTTCGCACTCTCGGGGCCAGCAGGAGCACCGGCGTGCACGACCCTCATCGAGGACGGCGGCCTCAAGGGCTTGTTCTCCGCATTTATGGGCAAGGTACTTCATATTCATTGACCACCACATACCTCCCACTAACCACCCCCTTCCAGACAAAAAAGAAGCACACCGCCGCCGAAGCCCCCCTCCCCCAAGACACCGCCCACGTCCTCGGCGTCCTCGCCTCCCTCTTCACCCACATCCCCTCCGAAACCCCCGCGCGCATCCGCCTCCTCGCCAAGTTCGTCGAGGGCGAGTACGAGAAGGCCGACCGGCTCCTCGACATCCGCGACGGCGCGCGCGCGCGGCTGCGGGCGACGGAGCAGGAGATCGACGCGGAGAAGGTCGAGCTGGAGGCGAGTGGGGAGGCGCCGGGGAAGGAGGAGGAGGATTTGTGGTATTTGAGGAGGTTGGACGGTGGGCTGTTTACGCTGCAGACGGTGGATTATATTTTGGCGTGGGTGGTGATGGAGGATGATGGGGTGGGTGGATGGTTTTTTGCTTTGCTTTGGAGGAAGAAGGAAGGCTGACCGCATTGATAGATCCGGGATCATGTTGAGCGTATGCTATCTCGTAAGAGTCAGTCGCTGCGCAATGTCGTGGAGACGCTACGGGTCTACCACGACAACATCGATGAGGAGGACTCTGCGGCGAAGGGCGAGGGCGAGGGTGGCCTTTCGCAGCGGGAGATTCTGGAAGGGCTGATTGGGGCGCTGACACCGGAGGAGGATCAGGTGAAGGAAGGGTGGAATGTTGGGAGGTAGCGATGTGAGGGAGGTCACCAGTTGGGTATCTCTATGCCAGCCTCAAGTGGGATAGGTTGCATCACGGACAGCGAATGTATACAAACATCGAGCTGCTACAGTATATACAAAATGTGGCGCGTGGCCTACTTTTGCGCGCGATCTGCGTGCTGCTACGACTCGCGATGCTGAGGCGCGAGGAGCATGCTGGATATGCGGAGCATGTCACTGGGGATATACTTGCCACCCATTACACTGTCTTCCCCAACGCCGCACCAGCGAGTAACATATCCAATGCACCGCGCACGGAAGCAACCTCGCGCTGGAAGCGAAGCTCAGCGGCGACCTTGCGACGCAGGCGGAGTACGAGCGCGTCGATGAGGGGCGATTGACCGAGGGCGGGGGCGTACATGTCTAGAGGAGACTGTCAGCACATGGACTGACAGGGATACGGCACCTAAATTACCTAGCACAACCCTCGCCACGTCACAAACTAATCCCCCAAATCTTGGGTCTGCGACATGCTTGAGCAGTACGTGGAGCACGGGCTCGAGCAGGACATCGTCGCGGCCTGCGAGTGCAGTCCGAAGGCCGTCCCGGTGCGCGAGCTCTTGGATGACGGCGAAGGTAGTGGATGGGGGAACGTTCTATACAGAGGAATAAGGTGAGTGAATATTCAATAAGGTCATATTGACAGTCCGTACCTTCTTCAGCACCGCGTCAAGCGCAGCCGAGTACTTGAACGCCTTGAGCATGCGGTCATAGTCCCGCAGACGCTTCCTCCTCCGGCTTTCCACCCTAAACTCGCCCACATCCCCCGTAGCTTTCGCCTTCCCCTTCGCTTTGACTTTGCCCTGCCCAATCGTCGCGCTCCCGCCAAGGAACGCCTCATACGACGCGCCAGCCAGCAATCCCGCATCCTCGTCCTCTTGCTCCTTCTTCGGGAGCTGCCGCCTCCGCACAGAGAGCGTCCCATCCGCCATACCCGCGGCCAGGTGCGTCCCGTCCGGTGACATCGCGAGGCAGAGGAGGGGCGCGGGGTACCGCATGGTGTGCACGACGCGGTAGCTGGCGACGTCGTAGACCTTGACCATGCGGTCGAGGCCGCCGGTGAGGACGCGGGCGCCACCTGGGGCGAGAGCGAGCGCAGTGACTGTCTTCTGGTGGTTGGAGAGGGCGCGCGTGCACCTGCCGCCTGCGACGAGATCCCAGACGCGGAGGACGGGGCCGGCGGTGGTGAGAGCGACAGTTCCAGCGGGGAGGAGGGCAGCCTGCTCGACTGGTGGAGCGGTGTTGCCTGTCGGACGCATAGAAATCTCGCAAGCACCGGTTCGGGCATCGAAGAGGCGAGCAGTGCCATCGTATGAGCCAGTGAAGATGAGGGAAGGGTTGGTGGTGCTGACAGTACCAGTTCGAACGTAGTCGGTGTGAGCAGTAAAGGTAGAGACGGGAGTCTGAGAGGGGACGTCCCAGAGGCGGACGGTAGTGTCGTCGGAGCCGGTAAGCACTTGGGTGGGGGCGAGGGTGGAGAATTGAGCGACATGGGTGGGGAGCTTGTGTGCATCGAGGGTACGCAGGATAGCGCGGGAGTTGATGTCAAAAATCTAGCAACAGGTGAGGGGGGGACCAGAGGAAAGGGAAGGGAAAGTACCTGAACCAAGCCACTATCATCTCCTGCTACAACTAGCTTCCCGTCCGCACGAATATGCCCACTCCGTGCGACATCCTTAAACCTCGAGATGGTCTTGACGACCTTTTGTGTGCGGGGTGCATATATCTGTATGCGCGTCGCCGCCGTGACCGCATACCGGTGCGGTCGCGCTGGGGAGAAATGCACCGCGGTGACCGGCGCGTACTCCTTGACAAACACCGGATGCTTGAACGCTCTCCACTGGCGCGCCTCCGGGCTCGACGCCGGGCCCGGTCTGGGGGCCTGCTGGACTACGACGGGCGCGTACTCCATCGCGCTGAGCGTCCTATTGTCGGTGTCGGAAAGGAAAACTGGGACGCCACGTGCGCCCGATCACCCCGCCTCAGATAAAATCAGCCGCGATCGATGCGAGGCCACTCTATCTCTTCACCTCTCCCTCCACCCACCCCTCCTTACCGCCTCCCCCCGCCAAAACAGCCGCCATGCTTCTCTACGAGGATATCCTGACCGGCGACGAGATGTTCTCCGACGCCTTCCCCATGTGCGTGAAGCGGGCGTACCCCACTCGCCGATCGGAGTGCTAACGCGCATGCATACAGCAAGCTCGTCGACGACACCGTCTACGAGGTTGACTGCCAGATGATCGTCGTCAAGGAGGGCGACGTTGACATTGGTGCGTGAGCGTGTACTTGATCGAGGACCCATCTGACATCCAGTCCAGGCGCGAACCCGTCGCAGGAGGAGCAGGATGAGGCCATCGAGAACGGTGCCCAGCAGGTCAACAACGTCGTCCACTCCTTCCGCCTCCAGTCGACCCAGTTCGACAAAAAGTCCTACTTGACATATCTCAAGGTGCGATCTTCCCCCATGCTCCGAGCCGGTGTCGATCACCGCGTGCACCTAATTCCATCCATCGCATATACTCACATCTACGCGCAGGGCTACATGAAGGCCGTCAAGGCCAAGCTCGCCGAGACCAACCCTGACCGCGTCTCCGCCTTCGAGAAGGGCGCCGCCGACTACGCGAAGAAGATCATCGGCAACTTCAAGGACTACGAGTTCTACACCGGCGAGAGCATGAACCCCGACGGCATGGTTGCCCTCCTCAACTACCGCGTAAGCAGCCCTCACAATGCCTCACATTTACCTGCTCACAATTACACAGGAGGACGGCACGACCCCGTACTTCACCTTCTGGAAGGACGGCCTCAAGGAGGTCAAGCTCTAAGCGATCGCGATCGATCGTCTTCGGCTTGGGCTTCACCGTCTTATCGTCCCGGATGGTCCACCACGACCGATGCTCTGCGCGTAGTGCACTGCGCACCGCATCGTTGCATCTCTACTGTAACACCCGTGCTAACCTTATATCGTCTGTATCCCTGTACGACATACTCCCTGTTGTTGTTTTTCTTATTGGTGGACATGCATATCATTGAGGGCCGGCAAAGCATACTCTCGGCACGAAGACGTGATCTCCAAGCTATGAGCTGTGATTTTGAGCTGAGGCTTGAGATCTTGAGAACTAGACGGCAACATGACTGTCCACCCAGTTGCGAAAGACCACTGGAGTCGACAAAGTACGCGAATTTCACGATAGAAGTCACGTTGTTTATCAGTGACAGTCCATCACCACGCGAGAGACATGTCTCTGTCAAGCAGAGACTTTCGATACGCGAATTTCACGTAGCGCATGTCCGATGTCTCGTACTGAATTCACCATACTTTTCTGAGAAACGGGCCGTATGCATCGGGTGCCAGCGATGGCCTGCATAGGTATAGAGAGGGTTTCGTCGTACTTATTGAGATTATTCATCCTCTTTTCTCGCGAAAGTTCACTCTGAAGCGCTGGAAGATACAAGCAATAATACAATTATATATACAAATAACAATACATCTATTCTGTACTTTGGGCACTTTGGCCCTGAGTCACTTTAATCAGCAGTCTCGTCGTCGTCATCAATATCAGAGAGCTCGGAGTCAGACCCGTTCTTCTCCTCATACGACAGGCCACTCGAACCTTCCACGCGATCATCCTCATCGACGTCCATGCTTGCAGGATCCTCTGCGCGAGGGAAAGGATCGTCCGGCGGCGATGGCGCACGCAACACATCTTGAGCATTGGCCCGCCGCTGGGCCAGATGACGCTGAGCGCGAGCGCGAGCCACCTTCGCCCGATACGACTTCGGGTTCTTGATGCACGACTTGTACGTCTTGTGGGTCTGGAAGAACTCCTTCACTAACAACTCCGTGCCCCACTGATTGTGGAAGCGACGCAGCGCCGGAACGTTCTCCTCAACCTGGGTACGATGTTGAGACGAAGTTAGAGAGTGTGTAAAGGTCACGCACCGCATCATAGATCTTGCCCAGCTTCTTGCTCTTCTGAGAGCGCCAATTCAGTGTCCAATCAATGAACCCGGCCGTAGTCATATCACGGATGACTTGCTGTATAAGAGTCAGTACAGACAAGCAAAGAAGGACAACATCAGGACGTACACGGAGATCGAGCCACTCAGGCTTGTTCTCATCCCCCGCCAGGTCGAGCTTCTCACGAACATCCGAGATCTTGACCTTGTTCATGTTCTTCGGGCGTGGGATGGAATCGGGCGCAGGATCGTTAGTGGTAACTTTGGAGGCGGAACTCTGCTGTTCCGCGGCGTGGACTGCGGCATCGCGCTCAATGCGCATGCGCGCAAGCTCCTCTACGCTCGGATGAGCACATCTAGCATTGAAACGGTTTATCATAACGCACCTTCCAAGCGGCGGACTTTCTCCGACTCATCATCCTGCTCGACCACGAGCGCCCGCTGCTCAGCCTCGTCACGCTGCTCTTTGCGCTTCTCCTTGCGCCGTTGCTCACAAGCACGGTCGGCCGCATCGCGTTGAGCGGCATCGTCGGCCGCAGCGCGACGTTCGGCGGGCTGCCGATTGCGGGCGGATTGGCGTGTTGGCTCGGTCGCCTTGTCAGATCGCTGGCGTGTGCTCCTAGAGGGACCCATGCTGGTCGTTAACGGGGCAGATGGAGGGGCGCCTGGGTCTTTATAGCAGGCGGCGAACGAATCATGGTGGTGGGCAAGACGAAGGCGCTCAACGCCGATCGCGTCATCAAGTGGCGCAAGTGTACACAAGGCCACACAATGGCCGCCCCAAGCCCCGCGCGCGACCCTGCTTGCGCCAAAAACACGAGAAATTCCCCGCCACTTATGACGATATTCCATTCCATCGAATCCTTACTCAAGGTCAGATGGTGGGCATGTGTACGAATTTGCGTGATTTTCGTGGAGTCCTTGGCGCTGGCAGAGCTGGCACGACATCTCGGGCGTCGCAGGTGAAGGCCACCCAGTGATTGCCTTGTATTCACTATCCCCCCTACCTCTCGCCAATAGAACGAAGTTACCGCCATGCCCGCGAGCCGCACTCAGCGCTGCACATGCGGCTGCAACGAAGAGCTAAGCCGCAGGCAAATCATCCGCCATCTCAATGGCGAGTCGGTCCCGAAACGCTCTCTCATCGAGCGAGCGCGGAACAAGTGCGCCAAGACACTCTTCCCGGGCAAGCGAAAGAGAAAGCATCTGGATGCTACATCTGTAGAGGATGCACCGACCTCTTCGCCCCGACCACCCTCTCCCGATGACATGCAGTCGGTTTACTTCACGTCAACCCAACCAGACGCTGAAGCTACGCCCGACACGGAGATGGCGAATCCCTCAGAGGTCCCCTTTCCAGGCATCTCTCAGCCTGATGTGGGTGTTGGCTCGTCCGGTCCCTTTCTCGAAGGAGCTGCAGACGTGGGCGAGAGAGCTGGTGTCTGGCGTACTCGCGTTCGATGCGAGACCATCGGTAGTACGAGCAGTCGGGGCTCAGATCGTAGCTCCGATGCAGGCTCCGACTCAGCAGACACCTTCGGCTTCTGGGGAGAAGAGTCGGATGAGGAAGAGGCTGGATTTGAGCTGGGAGAGGACGATATAGCGCCCTGGCTGCGTGGTCTATCCGGGATCGATATCCTGCGCGAGGAGTTTGAAGTAGACAGGACGAAGCATGGTATGTCGACTATGCTCTGGAGTGACTCCTCATACTGAGATCCTTCTTCTAGGGCATCGTATGTCAGCTGATGACATGGAGAACATCCGCGCGTTCAACTACAAGGTTGAAGCTGACCTGAGCGCGCAAAACTACACGAAATTGCGCCGTGCATTCCCTTCCCTCAAAGACCTCCTCACACACAATCGACTCCAGACCCGTATGGCCTTCCTATCCGGTCTCTCGCCGTCCCGCTTCGATTGCTGCGTCAACTCATGCTGCTGCTTCACGGGGCCATACGCGGCGCTCGAGCAGTGTCCGTTCTGCCACGCGAACCGCTATTCTGGCCGCTCCAGGCGCCCTCGCAACACCTTCGACTATCTACCCCTCGCTCCCCGCCTATCCAACATGTTTCTCAATGATGACCTGGCGGACAGGATGCAGTATCGCCACGATTACAAGACACGCACAGGACGCACTGCTGATGTCTTCGACTCGAAGCTCTACAAGGATCTGTGCCGTCACCACGTCACCATTGGCGGCGAGGAGCTGCCGCACAAGTTCTTTCAGTACGGCACGGACATCGCGCTCAGCATCTCAACCGACGGCTTCGCCCCCTTCAAGCGCCGCAAGCAGACTTGCTGGCCTCTCATCGTGTTCAATTACAATCTGCCCCCCACCATCCGATTCCGCCTCGAGAACATCATCTGCCTCGGTGTAATTCCGGGCCCAAACAAGCCGAAGGATATCGACTCGTATCTCGTTCCGCTCGTGGACGAGCTCATCCAATTGAAGCGAGGGGTCCCTGCAATCGACAGGAAGAACCAGCGCATGTTCGCTCTCCACGCGTACCTGGTTCTCCTCTTCGGGGACATGCCAGCCGTTGCGATGCTCATGAAGATGAAGGGCCACAATGGCCAGTCGCCGTGCCGCGCTTGTCGTATCCGAGGAGTCCACGCACCAGGCGGCAAAACATTGTACACACCCCTTCATCGTCCCCCCGCGCCGCTCGACCCGCTCAATCTCCCCCTTCGCACCCACGATACGATGATGCAGCAGGCACTCCAGGTGTCCGACCCCACCGTGTCTGCAGCCGAGGGAAACGCGCGCGCGAAGCGCTTCGGTATCAACGGTGTCTCAATTCTCTCGACCCTTTCCAGCATCTCGTTTCCAGCGTCATTTCCACACGACTTCATGCACCTTCTCGAGAACATCATTCCTGCCCTCGTCTCTCTATGGACAGGAACATATAAAGACATCCACGGCGGCCGCGCTGACTACGTCTTCTCGGGTTCGGCACTGGAGGCATTGGGTGAGGCGTGCGCGGCATCGTCTTGTACAATCCCTGCCGTCTTTGGGGCACGCATCCCGAACATTGCCACGCAGCGCTATCAGTTCATTGCCGAGACCTGGATCCTCTTCGCGACGTTGCTCGGGCCGGCTCTCCTCCACCGCCACTTCTCGAAGAAGGAATACTACCATCATTTTGTCAACCTCGTTTCTCTTGTCAACCTATGCTTGCAGCTCGAGTTGAGTGACGAAGACATCCTCACCATCGAGCACGGATTTGCGGCATGGGTGAAGGAGTACGAGGAGTAAGTGTTTTTTGCTTTGGCTGATGCTTTCGTCTTACTTATTACACGTGCAGGCTGTACTATCAGCAGTGTTCGGGGCGCCTTCCAGTATGCACGTTACCCGTGCACGCTCTCCTCCATGTCGCAGACGACATCCGGAACGCTGGCCCCGTATGGTGCTACTGGGCCTTTCCCATGGAGCGCTTCTGTGGTGTCCTTGGTCGCGCGGTCAAGAATCGAAAGCACCCGTATATCAGCCTCTCCCACCGAGTCCGCGATGTCGCTCAGCTCAATCAAATCAAGCTGATCTATGGGCTGTCCGATGAGTTGGACCTCTCCGACGGCAAGGAGACGGAAATCAACGGACAGAAGTATCCTTCGTGTACGTGCATCTGTTGATTAAATGCTATCAGCCTATCAATCATTTCCCAACAGACCCAGATATCGCTCTTGTACGCCCATCGTCGACCCTTCCTATCTCGAATGAACTTCGCAACAAGATCGCGTCCCACCTTGCAACTATATACGAATCGCAGCGCAAGCACATGCTTCACTTCGTGCCGACGCAGCTGAAGCATTGGACTAAGCTCAAGATAATTGATGGCGACCTTATTCATGCATCCAGTCTGGTGCCCAACAACGACAGCTCGGCTTATAGTCGGGACGCAACCTATGCACGGGTGCGTATCATGCCATGTTTCATCTCCTGGTGCTCGTGCTCATGAAGGGATTGCAGTATACCCTGGATATTGACAAGTTTCGTGAGCAGCCAGCTCGTGAGCCGGAGTTTGAGCGTCGAGTATACTTTGGGCAGGTGCTAAAGTTTTTCGAGCTCGACTTACCAGTGAACTTCCCACACACCTCCGGTGATATGCCAACGACACACGTTCTGGCCCAAGTCCTGTGTCACCATGTCAAGTCTGACGACGACAAGGTCTGGTACTACGACTCAACTTGCCCCGCCCCATCTCTCGAGATCATCGACGTAGATCAAATCGACTGCCTTATCGGCCGCGTAAAGGATGACCGGCGCTGGGTCATTCTCGAGAGACCAGCTGTCGCGGAGAAGGTCGACTTCGCCACGGAGCTGCGCGAAATCGCCGTCGAGACCCGTCATTAGAGCGCCGCTCGCGCCATCCAAGCTCGCTCGTGATGGCCGGGTTGTCAACAAAGGTGATCGTCTGCTCCTGAGCTTAGGGCGATGGGCTGGGCTGGGAAGCCTCCGTCACCGTCGATCTGCACACGCGTACCGCGCGCATTGCTGTCCGCGACCCCAACCGCGCACCCGCTGTTCCCATACATGGCTGCCCACAGAGCGGTGGCTCGCGCCACGCCCAGCTCTCCGTTGGCGACACCCCAGAAAGGAGTACGAAATGCCAACAACGAAATCCTCCCGCACAACTTCCAGATGGCGCAGCAGCAGGAGATGACGCGTGGGCTTGCGCCGCTGCACTGCAAACCGGCGCCTCTCATGAGCAAGCGGCCGACGCGCCCGCGTCAGCCTCTGTGACTCGCTCTCCTGCCCCATCTCCGCCGTCTGCATGTCCGTCATCGCGCAGCACGTTCTCGCCGACCCGCGCTGCCATTTTCCGCTCCCCGCTACTAAGGCGACAGAACGTAGTCGTGTCCACAACAAGCTCTCGACGTCGATGAACACCTACGTACGCCCGACGCGCATGCACGGATGGACGACGGGCTAAGTCGCATGGTACTCGCAGAGCGGGACTCGCCACCGCCTTCTCCTGCACCAACTACGCATTCCGATCCCCGCTACACCTCACCTCAACCTGCGCACGCCTCGCCCGCATTGACGTCGGGCTGCACCGCTCCGCCGCGCTCTATTCATGCCCGTCGAAGACGAGGTTTGCCGGTGCACGTTCTAATGCGTCTAGGCGTGGGACAAGCAACTCGCGGCGCATCTGGGGCGCCCGCTCGTTCTGCGCTTGTGCGACTGCGACGAGGGCGAGCCGGCGCCGGTGGAGGACGGGGTACGTGGCGAACGAGGCCTATGCGAGGCGGGATGGCGTGGTCTCTAGAACTATGTCTCGGAGGGAGGCAATGGCGACTTCACGGCACCGAGAAGGCTCACGCGCGTCTCTGCGCCTGCTACGGCGGCATGCAGCAGTCAGCGAGGGAGCACGACACAAGGCAGAGATTCTACCCAGCGATCACATCAACGAACTCTACGAACCGTCCAAGCTCGTGAGGGCCTGGTTGTACCGAACCATCCGTGATTCAATGTCGAAGTGAACCCTACATGTAAGACTACTTATAGTGAATATCAGTCCCTCGTCGATTCGAGACAATTCACGATGAGATGGTGAATTTATTTCTCTCAAAAAGCGCCGAGTCGGGATTTCGCTACTAGGGTACGTGAATTTCGCGTACTTCTCCTCCTCCAGTGGACTGTATTTCTCACTGGCTTGGTGACGCTCGCATCAGACAAAAGCTGCTATGGATCCCACCTGAAATTTGAAGCTCGAAGGCCCGAGCCCTACTCGTCCCAAAGACCATACCTTGCGGCTTCCTAACCATCGACAACCTAGGACCCGCACAGTCCAAGCATCAATACACACTTTTAGTTCTACTACCTGCGACGTCCATTGTACAAAAATGACCCAACTTTAGACCTCGCACCTCTTCGGCGGGGAGTCGAACCCCGCTCTCCCGCGGTCCTTACACTTCAGCTACAGCGAATGACAGGCGGGTGTACTATCCGATATACTACCGAAGAGTTGGAGAGGTGTAGGGTGGGTGGGACGCAGGGGGAAGGTGGGGACAAAGGAAGGGAGAGGGGAAAGGGGAAGAAAGGGGAAGGGAAAAAGGTGAGGTCAAAGGGAGCAAAGGAAAGCGTGCTCCGAGGACGGGAGCAGGAGGGAGAAAGGGATTGCGACTGTTGGAAGTAAAGCAATGATGTACTGACCTACGAATTGTCAATCGAGGATAGGCAGACGCTGACGAGGGATGGTGGGAAAATATCATTAGTAGTGGTGGTGAATATTTACCTACAGCATGTCGATCTGCTCCACCTCATTCCTCCTGCCATACATCCTCGAAGCGCGGATTGGCCAGGCCCAGCATAATCATGCTTCCTGCGCTACAGCGTCCTCCTTCTGCTCGTCCTCGCCCTCCTGCTTCAGGTCGCTGACACGGGTCTTGTGCACCATCATGAGCGCGAGGACGACAGGCATGTACCTGGCAGGATTGTTAGCAAAGTGCCACAAAAGTTTCGGACTAATATCATGGCGAAACGGATTTGCCACAAATTCGACCCTCTCCAACCCCCCACCAGCGCCTCCAAACCAAACACTCACCACAAACTATGCCAAAACGTATCCTTCGCCGCCTTCTCCCCTCCCCCTCCCAGACTGCCCAGACCCCTGCCCCACCATCGCAGCGCAGAGCGCCACCAGATCAGCGCGGGCGGCAGCGCGGTGAGCGCGAGCCACCACGACGTCAGCCCGGACGCGGGGACAAGCAAGGTCGTGGAGGCGGTCAAGAGGGCAAGGTGCCGGATCCCGACGCGGGCGTTGCGCCGCGGGTCGAGGACGGCGAGCATGCGATAGCCGGCCTGCGCGTAGGAGGCGCGGACGCCGTAGGAGAAGGCTGGGGAGGGTTGGTGAGAGGGGTGGATTAGCAACAGAGTGAGAGGGATACGCACCATTAAAATGCGGGAACTGCCAACAGAAAAGGAATGAGAACAGGCCGACCCACGCCAGCGGGTTATCCAGCGCGTCCGGCCCCAGCGTCCTCAGCGTTCCCACCTGCAGCCAGCTCGCCACCTTCACGGGCCCCTCCCTCAGCCCCTCCCACATACCCCCCACCGACCCCGACAGCCACCCGCTCGCCCACTCCGGCAGGAACACACTCGCCGGGTGCGCACTCGTCGGCCACAGCGCGCCCCCGCACGCCGTCCAGCCCATGAGAGGGGGAATCGCGCCGACGACGGCGCCGATCCAGGTGTTCCAGATGGTGCGGCGCTTGAGGGTGGTGTAGGGCCCGGCGTAGAGGGCGATGTTGGCGGCGGCGAGGGCGGCGGTGGTCGGGTTGACGAAGAGGAGGAGGGTGAGGGTGCCGGCGGTGCCGGTGATGGCAGCGAAGAGGAGGGCGTGGAGGGGGGAGAGGGCGCGGCGGACAAGGGGACGGTTGCGGGTGCGTGCCATTTGGGCGTCGAAGGGGACCTGGGGGTGGGTGAGTGGGTATAAGTGGAGGTGGATAGGTTGAGCGCACCTCGACTAGCTGGTTGAGTGCATTGGCGGAGGCAGAGGCGAGTGCGGTACCCGCTGCAGTAGCAAGCAATGTCGCTACAGACGCCGCGCTTGGGGGTAAGACCTCCGAGAACGAGATCAGCGCCTGCGCATTCGCATCCGCGATCGGGAGCGGGCAGAGCGCCACCGCGGCCATCGTCGCGAGCACATTCAGCACCGTGAGCTGCCGCTTCGCTAGCTGGGCATAGATCGTCGCGAGCCGGCCTGCGGTCAGCGGGGGCGCGGGCTTGTACGCGGAGGCGGGGGCGGGCTGGAAGGCCGAGGCGTGGGGCGAGGTCGCGGGCGTGGAGGCGGAGAGCGGGGTGTGCAGCCACTGGTCGTTGTTGAAGAAGTAGGAGGCAAAGGAGGGGGCGGAGCGGGTGGACTGGAAGCGGGCGCGGGGGGTGTGGCAGCGCAGGCCGCGCAGGACGAGGGGCCGGAGCCTCAGCATGGTGGGCGGAGGCAGGCCGGGTCGTGCGGAGGTGATCGCGCCGCACTCGACGTGATCACCAGCGGCGGGCCTTCAAGTTCCCTTCCATGGCGTCCTTGTTCTTGCTTTACATCTTCGGCAGCATATCGGATTGTCATGTAAACGCTTGAGCTGTGCGCGGGAGACCGGGGTGCGACTCCCCGCCGAGGAGTACAATGACAGATCCTGTTTGTTTTCTGCCTTGATACAATACTAGAGGAAGCCCCGGCTACGCCGGATCTGGACCTTGCCTAGCGGCAGGTGGGGCATATTGAAGCTCATTGCCTTGCATTCCGTCGACGTGGGCTTGCTCACGCAGCCCCCAGGGTTGCCGAGACGCGCTCCACTCGTCTCGACCACCTTATATTCGCAGGCGCGGGCATAGTGACGGTGATCATACCACTAGCAGCAGTCACGGTCAGAATCTACGACCGACGCACTCTTGCATGAGTTCCGTCCGGGCTCTGGCTCTGGGTTCGACACCCAGAG
Source organism: Pleurotus ostreatus/Saccharomyces cerevisiae fusant (assembly GCA_024196135.1). Lineage (NCBI taxonomy): Eukaryota > Fungi > Pleurotus ostreatus/Saccharomyces cerevisiae fusant. The sequence continues at coordinate 65,734 of JAMQCK010000057.1, read as the reverse complement.
CATTCAGTCATCGGTTGAGCACTGTTGACTTTTTGATCGTGCCTGCAAAAAGTTGGGCTTCAATTAAGGGTGGCGAGAGACCTTGCTAGGCAAGGTAACTGACATACGGCCAACCTCTGTATGTATGTTGTATCGTTTTACCAGCATAGGCCCCGACATGGGACACTTGAAAGAGCGTCATTCAAGCGCCATTTCGGTCCAGGATACTGTATCGTTTCGACCGTAGGTTCACGTCACAGGTCACAATGACCTATGAACTGAACCTAACGGCCAATTGTCACAAGTCATAGCACTCCTTATAACTCCCCGAACTGTGTGACATGTAGGTTCATGATAGAGGGATTTGAGCCCAAAATCGCGATTTTTCGCTCCCTACCGATGCTGGCATGTATTTTCGTGACATCCGGCCAATGCGGGCCTCTTTTGGTTTTTGCCATCTTCATACGCAATGCTCACCCGTGTTGTTCTCAAATATCCAGCCAAAATGGCGTGTGAAATCGTTCTCAAAGCGCCGCCACCGATGCTAATGATTCTTTACTGATCAAGTGGCAGGTTTGCCTCGCAAATGAGGAGCTATGTAAGTCGGCCGCGCCGTCCGCGAACAACAACCAGTGAACCTAATCCACAGTGTCACACCTCAATTTGGCCGATGAACTTGAACTTAGGCAAGTTCGCGCTGTCACAGGTCACATCCAGCGAACTTACGGTCAAAACGATACAGTACTCAGAAGTTAGGTAGGGCCGTAGACGAACGATCGCACATCGCGGATGTCGTCTTTTGCCAGGTTCTCGTATTGAGCCTGACCACGAGCTCGTCGGCTGTCCATCTTCGTCTACGTCGCTTCTTCTGCGAGGTCGGTACGAGCTGAGGCGGGGCCATCGCGAAGGATGGTGCTGACGATTGGTTGGGGCGCGGCATCTGCCGAGCACACGACGGTCACGGTGTCACAGTTCAACTTCGCATGTACACCATCTCAAGCGCTTCTGCGTTCATTATCAGTCATTTGCCTGGGCTCTACATAGCACCCTCAAGCCATGAACATTGACTTTACCGGTCATGAAGGCTGTTAAGGACGCGCCCTGTAGACGAATGGCTCGATCACAAGGCTTCCCGCTGAGCACATCCTAGTACAGCTCAGTACGTGTACTAGCATTGCCCTTCATCTATGATCATATAGCAATCTGTCAGGCGCTAATATCAGTGCTTCTGGACGAGCATTTTGACGAGCGTCAAGGCCAAGTCCTGGTCATATGTCAGCTTCAGTCATCATAACGGGTCTCTCCTCCCTCCGCCATCTTCCTTTCGCCCATCGCATGACGCTGCCTTCAGGTATCATCCTGTGCAAGTTTTATGCCACTCAGCCCAAGCCGAGCTCATACGAAATCTTGCTATCACTGCGGAATACTGCTGCAATATACGACGGGATCTAGGAAGTACCTTTCATTGGCCAAGCGTCAAATCCCTTCCCGGGAGCGTCCCGCACATTGAGAATATATGGACTCTGTCCGCCATATATATGCCCTCCAGTCGCCTCTAACCGCCATCCAGTCCTCCGCTCGACCTCGCTGAGGTACGTGTCTTCTATACCCTATGCCATCGTGCGCTGACTTCGTTCTCTAGGAAGTCCATCTTACAGCGCTATTGCTTTCTGTCGTACTTGACTTTGTCTTTGAAGAGAGATACTCACCACGTCTTCAGTGTACGCCATTGGTTTGAACGACTATATCAGCATCATCTCAGTCAACATGTCCGACAATCAGCCTCTCGACCAGGCCGCTGCGGCCCTCGACGTACCTTCGGACGCAGAGATCGAGTGGACCAAGGCGACAAGCAAGAACGGAGTTGAGTACGAATACGGCGTCAAGAAATCAGACCTCGGGAAGCTTGCCGAGTCTGCTATTGCGGGAGCCAAAGATGGTGAGTGCTCGATACTCTTCTCTTCACCTAACCCGAGCGCTGACAATTAGTAGGAATAACCACGTTGGAGGCCAACAACCACATCGATGTCGACTGGCGCGTGCAGAACGACGATGAATGGCAGCAGACGTCGTCTGATTTCGCGAACCAGGTCGGGATTCCGAAGTACATGGTGCGGCCGACGTCCTCGTTTATGGTGTTTTACACCCATCGGCTGGACGTGACGGTCGTACGCTGCCAGACCTGGTACTTCCGGGACCGCAGTGGAGATGTATATGCGCTCGAGGCGCCTGTTGGGTGAACACTATGTTCGCTACAGGTCCAGCAACCCCGACATCGACCGTGTTACCTACTAAATTGTAAAGTGTTATGTAGTTGAATCAGTATGAGGCCTTGTACCAATGTCTTCTTGACTGCTAGAGTGTCCCAACTGCAGCACAGATAGTCCACGTACAGGGGATGCCGAGAGGATCGAACCCGTACGTCATGACATTGGCGGGCGCTTGGGGAGGATGAGCGATCGCGCACGTGTCGCTGTTGTCGTCGTCCGTCATGCTCCCGTACAGAGTCCGGCTGCGAGCCCGCCCGCCGTCCCTCGCCCCTCGCAGGCCATTCTGCGCGTCGCGGCTCGCGTTCAACGCGACGCCGCCGGCCCCGCGACCACCACCACCACCCACGCCGCCCGAGCCGACGCTGACGGAGCGCATCCGGCGGCTGCTCCGGCGCGGCACGGCGGCGCGCGCCTCGCCCACCTCCCCTCGCGGGCCCACGGCCATTGCGCTCCTCCGCCTCGCCAAGCCGGAGACGCGCCCGCTGCTCCTGGCATCCGGTCTCCTGCTCGTGTCGTCCGCGGTGTCGATGAGCGTCCCCCTCACGATCGGCCGCCTGATCGACGTCTTCGCCACCCCGGGCGCCGCCATTCCCTTCGGTCTCTCCCTTCCTACTGCTTCTGCCATCCTCGTTCTCCTCTTTACCGTCGGCGCCGTCGCGAATGCGGGGCGCGCCGTGATCATGCGTCTGGCTGGTCAGCGCATCATCGCGGGCCTCCGTAAGCGCACCTACGCCGCCGCCCTTCGCCAGGACGTGGATCACATTGAGCGCCACGAAGGCGACATTGTCTCCCGCCTTGCCGTTGACTCTTCCATCGTCGGTGACAGCTTGACTCAGAACCTCTCGGACGGCCTAAGAAGTATCGTGCAAGCCGGTGTCGGCTTGGGCGCCATGTTCTACATCTCCCCGACTCTGACTATGCTCATGCTGGCCATCGTACCTCCAATATCACTGGGCGCGGTGTTCTACGGTCGCTACTTGAAGAAGCTATCACATCGGACACAGGAAGCCATCGGCGACATGACCAAGACGTCGGGCGAGGCACTCGCCGCGCTGCGCACAGTTCAGTCGTTCAACGCGTATCCCAGGGAGGAGAGGAGGTTCGATGAGCGCGTGCGTCATACCCCCAGTTACTATTCTCCGTTGCTCAACGCGCCTTAGGTCAACCGCATCCTTGCCCTGGCACGGCAAGAGGCTATTGCGTCTGGCATATTCTTCGGTAGCACCGGCTGGAGCGGTAACCTCACGGTACTAGGCTTGTTGGGATACGGTGCGTGATACGGCCTGTCAAGTTACTAGCGCTCCGCTGATCAAGGCCCTCACTATCCCCTCGCAACCCAACTGTCGCTGCATCATATCCTTCCGACGATGTCCCTATGCCTGCACCTCGTCCCATACCTCGACAAAATTCCTATACCCGCTCCAATCCTTCAGGCGGAACCCTCGTCTCTGCAGGAACGATCACCGTTGGCGACCTGACCTCCCTCCTGCTCTACACCGTCTACGTCGGCGGTGGTCTGCAGATGCTGACGTACGTCAAGCTTTGTTACCCTCTTCATCCATCGTTGTCTATTCGCCTAAGAGTTTCCGTGCTTAACCACATTTGTGGCACCTCACTACCCCGCTTTGATTACAATTGCCTTTCCTCCAATCCTCAGATCGCCCTCGTATACTCACTTCCCCGCCTACAGCACGTTCTTCTCCTCTATCATGCGCGGCGTCGGCGCTGCCCAGCGCGTCTTCGAGCTCCTCGACAGGCCACCCGTCATCCCGCCCGACGTACCGGGCGTCCCCAAGCACCCGCGCGCGGCGGAGATTCTGAAGGCGATTGGTGGACCTGTCGACCCTGCGACGCTACCGCCAGCAGCGTCGGTGCGGTTCGAGGGGGTGCGGTTTGAGGTGAGTGGATAGTGATATTTCGTGAGCAGCTGCGCTGACGCAAATACTTTGCTAGTACCCCGCCCGCCCTGGCGTAGACGTCCTCCGCGGCTTCGACCTCGAGGTCAAGGCTGGTGAAAGTGTGGCGATTGTGTACGTCTTTTCCACATTTATCACCCCTCGAGACTGATCTAGCAATCCATTACAGCGGCCCCTCCGGCGGTGGCAAGTCCTCCGTACACGCGCTCTTGCTGCGATTCTTCGACCCGGTCGAGGGCAGGGTGCTTTATGGTGATGTTGATGTGAGGTGAGCAGTTTTGTATCCCATGGTTGAGTTCAAAATACCGATGAACGCTATCCAGACGACTACCCGTAAACGCCTGGCGATCACGCATCGGCGTCGTCCCACAGGACCCCGTCCTTTTCTCGGGCACGGTCGCGGAGAACATTGCGTATGGGTGGGATGGTGAGTGCTGCAAGTTTATCTCCGATGAGGCCGCGTTCTTGTTCAAGGCCTCTACGCAATAAAATTATGAGAACATGCGAACTAACGTTCGCTTCCCAGACGCACCCCGCGACGCCATCGAAGCCGCCGCGCGCGCCGCGAACTGCGAGTTTGTGTGGGGCATGCCGCAAGGGTTTGATACGCCTAGTAAGTCCCCCACCCTCTCCCTTCGTCCTCCCTTCCCCTTACACCTCCCTCCCCTCCCCCTCCCCATTACCCCACTCCCTCGCCCTCCCTATTACTAACCCCTCCCCCAGTCTCCCGCCTCTCCCTCTCCGGCGGCCAGCGCCAACGCCTCGCCATCGCGCGCGCGCTCCTCCGGCGCCCCGCCATCCTCGCCCTCGACGAAGCTACCTCGTCCCTCGACGCCGGGTCGGAGGAGAGGGTGAATGATGCCATTGATCGGATATTGAGGGATCGGCAGACGACGTGTTTGTTCGTGGCGCATCGGCTGAGCACGATTGCGCGGGCGGAAAGGATTGTGGTGTTGGAGGGTGAGTGTTAGGATTTGGTCGTTGTGTATTCAGCCTTCGCAAGCTTGGGATGTCACTGACACCCTCGCCCCTCTAGGCGGCCGGATCGCCGAGTCGGGCACTTACCGCGAGCTCGTGCGACGGCCAGACAGCCGGTTCCGCGCGCTGATGGCGGCGCAGCTGGATGCGGTGGATGGGCGGAGGACGAAGGAGGAGGTCCAGCATATGGCGGGGGAGGAGGAGGATGGGGGGTTGGGGGAGGATGAGACGAGGCTTGGTGAGGAAGAGGGAAAGGAGGTTGTGGTAGAGGAGCAGAGGAGATGAGACGGCAAGAGGGTAGTAGGAGATGAGATGGAGGAGAACAGACGAAGGGAGGAATCCGTCAGTGGGCTCGCATGAGCAAATGACGGAGCAGGATGTATGTGACTCGTCATTACCGTCGGTACGGTGCTTCTGTTAGGCTCTGTCACCAACGAGCTGACGAGTTTGATAGCGCGCTGTTGGGATATTTACACGGGAAAGCACGTACGGTATTTACTCACCCCAGGACTCGAACTACAGCATACACATTCGCTACCTGTACATCTACAAGGTGATAATCGACAAGAGGCATCGCCGCTCACATTCGTGTTGCCCTCTAGGCCCCCGACCGAGGCAATCCACAGAACAGGAAGAGATCAAGGCGACCCCGGCCACATCAAGATGGCGCTGGCCATCTTTTAAGACGGCGCTGGCGACCTTCGAGACGACACCGGCGACCTTCAAATCGTCACGAGAACTGATTGCAGCGATAACCTAGCCTCACTGACTGATTGCACTGACAGAAGTCGAAGCTTTCAATGGCCAACACGTGCTGTCCATTGTTCAATGAACTTCGCGATCAAGAGCACTACGCCCGCGCTCCCCACGATCGCCCTGCCCTCGTCCCTCCTCTCCTCCCCCACCCTCGACGACGCACGAATCAGACTCGCCTTCGACATCCTTGAAAGTTCGATTCAGCCAAGCTTCTGGTGCATCCAAAATGGCAGGACGCGGTGCTGGACGTGGACGCGGACGTGGGAGGGTTGATCCTTCGAGTAAGCGCCCAACTAACTTTGCCTCGTGTCATGTTCTCCCGCGTTGTCTGGCCGGCCTCACTGTTCTTTCCACCTGCGCCGTTGCGGGGCTTGTAATTATGACGGGTCGCGTGCACCTCGTACTTCTCCAGCGTGCTCATATGCCCTCCTTTAGCTATGTCGCTCGTGGGCAAGCGCGGGAGAGGCGCTGGACCCACCCGCGGGGGGTTTACCTCAACTGCGAGTCGCGGAGCTGCTCCGGTTCAGATTGCCGAGCATGTCACTACCATTGGGGTGAAGGTGAGATCGTTGATACCATATCCTGCGTCCGCGTGTCGAGGTATCGAGGGGGGGCGCTTACGGCCTAGGACGAATGAATCTGGCGCGCGCGTCGCTTCACGACTCTTGCCTGAGCTCGCTGACTTGTCCTTCTTGCCAGCGCCCCAACTTTGGCACCGCGGGCACGCAGATCCAAGTCAAGGCCAACTCGTTCGAAGCTACCCTTCCCGACAAGACCATGCATCATTACGACGGTGGGCAATCACTCCACGATGTTCTTCCTAGTAGTTGGCTAATTCTTTATTCCATCCCATCCTAGTCGGTGCGTGTTACAGTAGCTTTCCCATTTCTGTCTGCTGATCCTGCATCTTGCGCGAATAGTCATGAAGCCGTCGGAGAAGACGACGCCCGAGAGGTTCACGAGGGAGATGATCAAGACCTTGCAACAAAACGTCGCTCCTGAGATTTTTACTCCTCGCGCCGCTTACGATGGCCGCAAGAACTTGTACGCGGCGCGGGAGCTGCCATTCCCCGAGGGTGCCGTGACCCATGAGGTATACCAACAACCAAACCCTCGCGCGTACCCGCTCACCGTTTATTCATCGCAGTACAAATTCATCTGCGGCACCGACGAGGGTCGTCCGCCGAAAGAGGTCACCGTGCGGCTGACAAAAGTTGCCGAGGTCAATCCAGAGTACGCCTCTTCGTTCTGATCAGTTGTCAACATGCTCATGCCCGCTATAGGACTGCTCGTCTCTTCGTCGCCGGAAAGCAATCGCACGATAGCGATGTGCAGACCGCCTTGACGGTGATTATCTTACCTCTACCGTCGCTTGAAGAGAGCTTTAACGACGATGACTAGGCTGCGAATGTGATCATTCGAATGGATCCAAGTCAAAAGTTCCCCTTCAACGTGAGTCTTCGTCATCGTGATCAGAGGACAGACATTAAGTATTCCCAGGTTCGATCTTTCTATTCCGATGTAGGCAGCCTGAACATCGGTAGAGGGATCGAGCTTTGGAGGGGGACCTTCCAAAGCTTCCGGCCAGGTATCGGGCGCTGCTTCATCAACCTCGACATCAGCACGGCGGCTATGGTACAACAGGGCAGTCTGATCGACCTCTGTCTTGCCATCATTGGACAAGAAGACCCCAAATGCCTCTCGCCAGGTGGTTTACCACCCCGCGAGCGACAGCGGCTCAAGCAGAGTCTCGTCAATGTCCGGATCATTGTTCCATCCGCAGGTGCTACTGGACCGCAGAAGCGCATGCATAGCATCACGGGGCTCACGGCCTTGAGCGCGTCTGAGCTCACCTTCACCATGAAGGACGCTGATGGAAAAACTGCCACGACCACTGTAGCCAAGTACTGCGAGATGAAGGGCGGGAAGCTTCGCTTCCCGAAGAACATCTGCGTCGAGGTAATTACTCGAACGGGTTTACTCTACCATGCTTACTATGCAAAACCAGGTCCGAAGCAAAACCTTCATCCCCCTGGAGTTGGCAGAAGTCCCAGCAGGGCAGATCAGACGCCAGCAGATCCCCGCAGACAAGACAGACGACATTGTCAAGTTTGCCACGAAGAAACCTGCCGAGCGCTTTGCGGAGATCGAGCGGGGACACGTCGTGCGTTAAACTGAAGCGTTTGTGAGAGTCCTCGATGCTAAAGGCGGTGATGATCTTGCCATATAGAATATGAACTACGCCTTGTCAGAGTATTGCCAGGCATTCGGTGTCGAAGTCAAGCAGGAATTTGTACAGACATACGGACGTGTCTTGCCGCCGCCCGTGCTTAGATTCGGCACGGGATCGAAGGCATCGACGACTCTTACGCCGAGCAAGGGATCTTGGAATTAGTATGTCGACCTTCTCAATGCATTTGTGCAACTCTAATACGGTCACCAGTATCGACAGAAAGCTCAAGGAGCCCTGCGCGATCCCGTGCTGGGCTTTGGTCAATTATGATCCTCGCTTCAAAGGCCACCTCGACAAGCTTGTGTCCAACATCGTGCACGGTGGCCATCAGCTCGGAATGGTCATCGCGCCGCATCCGGCCTTCAAAGACACCCTCAACGGACAGGCTAATATCGCCGAGGGACTGGACGAGGTGGTCAAGAAGTGCGGCAAGTAAGTTGCCCATCTACCACGTCTTGTCTGCATGCTGATCAATGTATTTAGGCAACCTACGATTCTCATCGTTGTCCTGCCCGAGGGCGGAAACGACATCTACATTGCCATCAAGCAGTGCGTCTACGCTCCTGGATCTTGTGCTTCCGTATACTGAATTCTCTAGCTGGGGCGATATACAGCGAGGGATCCCAACACAGGCTCTGAAGAGTCGTAAGTGCTTGGGAGCCAAAGAGCAATATTACTCAAATGTTTGCCTGAAGTGTGCCATTCTTATACATTTATTCGCATTGCCTAACACCTAACGTCCATCAGGATCAACGCAAAACTTGGCGGGGTCAACGTGACGCTCGAGCCGCGGTCTATCCCAACTCTGGCCGACCCGCACTTCCCTACCCTCCTCATCGGCGCAGATAGCATCCACCCACCGCCCGGCGCCGAGGGTCGTCCATCCTTTTCGGCCGTCGTAGGCAACATCGATGCCTCAGCGACCAAGTTCCGCGCGGTAATGGGCGTGCAGCCGTCGCGCCAGGAGACCATCTCCGAGTTCGCAGCGAAGGTCGAGGGGAACCTGCGGGCCTTCATGGAGAACGGCGAGAATATCGAGAAGCGCCCCAAGGCGTCGGTGGCGCCGAAGCGCCTTATATACTTTCGGGACGGCGTGTCGGAGGGCCAGTTCTCGGCTGTGCTGGAGCAAGAGCTGCCGCAGTTGAAGCGTAGGTTTCATTCCATTCTTGTGAGGCCGTCGATAGCGCTGATCTTGTCTACGCTTTGCAGAGGCTTGCGCCGCGCTCAACGTCCAGGCCAAGATCACCGTCGTGATTGTCGCGAAGCGCCACCACCACCGTTTCCTGCCCGTACACCCCAAGGATGCTGGCGACGGCCTGGGCAACTGCCCCGCAGGCACTGTGATCGACACGGTAATCGCGCACCCGACCGAGTTCGACTTCTACCTCCAGTCGCACGCGGGGCTGCTCGGCACGTCGCGTCCGGCGCACTACTCGGTGCTGTACGACGAGAACAACTTCACGGCGGACAGCATTCAGTCGCTGTCGTACGCGCTCTGCCACGTCTACGCGAGGAGCACGCGCACCGTGTCGGTGCCGGCACCGGTATTCTGTGAGTGATTTGACCAGGAATAGCTAAAGGCTTGTTGTGCTGACGAGTGCTGTCTATAGACGCCGACATTGTCTGCTCACGCGCCAAGACGCACTACGACCCCGAGGCGAGCGACAAATTCGGCAGCGAGTCCGGCGTGGGCGGCGGTAGTCAGAACGCCAGCGAGGTCCTGGAAGCGTTTAGGAAGAATTTCAAGCCCCTTCACAAGAACCAGGAGAACCGTATGTATTTCATGGTGAGTTTTTCATTGTGGAGACGTGCCAGACATAATTAACTATGTTCACAGTGAGCGTGCCATAGGTATGGACTGGGAAGAGGTTAAATTACTGTTGTTGTGCCCGTTTATGTACTTGTATCTCGGAAAACACTCGTGTTGGCTTCGTATTTTGTTGCCACTCCTGTCGTTGCAACGCGGAGACGTGTGAAAGCCACCGTCCAGTCAGCGAGTAGGAACGATGAACCTCTTCCATCCACCATCCTTTTGATGACTTGAAAAGGGAGTGCTGCAGGTGCCTCTGATGAACTGAAGCTGAGTCTCATAAGGTCAGGTAGCACTAGCAATAACACGAGAGTCATTATACAAGATTACATGGGTAGGTCAGACAGAAACCAAGTCAGTCTCGAAACAAGAAAAGTCATACGGTCATTAGGCCAGCGATTAGGGCTGCCGTTGTAAATGGTTCACCAGCGCCTCCCAGTAGCTCCACTCATTACCATCGATGCCCATCAGGGCCGGGTCCGTCATGGGCGGCGCAGCCGCCCCCCACCCCCCCCCCCCCCAGAAA
>JAMQCK010000057.1:0-55246 GCA_024196135.1 Pleurotus ostreatus/Saccharomyces cerevisiae fusant | reverse complement strand
TCTGGGGGGGCGCCCCCCCCCCCGACCCCGCCCAGCCCGAGAAGTCGCCCGCGCCCGACCCGCCCCAGGAGAACGCAGAAGACATCGGGTCCACGGGCGGCCCGTTGCTCATGGTGTGCACAAAATGGTCGAGCAGCGACTGCGCCTTCGACTCGCCGTCCTCCGCGGGGCTGCCCCCGGAGACGGGCGAGCCGACGGGGTAGTCCGTGATCTGGTGCTGCAGGCGCTGGATGGTTGGCGACGCGGTCATGCTCGGCGGCGGCGGGTGCGGGCCGAGGCTGCTGAACGCGCCGCGGGAGGGGGAGTACGCGGCGCCCTGCTTGAGCCCGAGCAGCAGCTGCGCGGAGCTGTCCGAGCCCGCGGAGCCGACGGAGGTGGCGTCCTGCGCCTCGACCTGCGACGCCTTCGCCTTCAGGAACTCGATCGTCTTCACCTCCTTCCGCGTCGTCTCGTCCATCTCGCGCTGCCCCTCGTGGTCGAGCAGGAACCCGTCGAGGATCTCGTGCATGTCCTTCGCGTACGGCCCGTGCGGGTTGAGCAGGAGGTAGATCCCGCTGATCATCGCCGTCTGGAACTCGCGGTACGCGTTCGACAGCGCGTCGCGCGCCTCCTGCGGCACGGACTCGCGGAAGGCCTTGCGCACGGCAAAGTCGCGGATCGCGGACTCGAAGCACGCCTGACGTGAGCGGTCGTAGCGGTCCGACTTGAGCCGCCGAAGGAGGTACGGCCGGTGCAGGCTCGTGCGCACGAACAGGATCTCCGTGATCAGCAAGAAGCGGTGGATCGGGATGTACGCGTGCGTCTCGTCCAGCGAGCGGTCCGGGTCGAGCGCAAAGTGCGGCGGCAGGTTCGTGATGAAGCGCACGAGCTGGTCGTCGAGCTGCACGACCTCGCCGTACGTCGGCGGCGGGTGCACGCGCTGGAAGTGCGACACGATCTGCCCGATGATGCCCGCGAGGTAGTGCCGCAGAATGATAAACGTCAGCCGCGTCGGGTGCGCCATGGGGTAGATCGTCAGCACGCCGTTCGCGGGCGCGTCCTCGTCGACGTGCGAGGGGACGAGCGTCGACGTGTAGTCGTCCTGGATCGAGTGCGGCCGGCCGAGCACGAGCGCGTACGACCGGTCGGCGTGGTAGAGGTATGACCAGATGCGCCGCCGGTACTCGACGAGCTGCGCGTTCATGCCCTGCGCGAGGGTGAGTAGAGGCGAGGGGGAATACGCGTGTGCCTACCATCGTCGACCCGTCGCGGTGCAGGCCCAGCGCTTGCGCCGTTCGCACAGCCGCACCGAGCTGACTCCAGCATTCTGTGATGCGACGGTCAAAGGTGAGGAAGCGGGCACTCTGCGCGGGGTGAGTCTGCGTTGCAGCAGTGCCGTAGAATTTCTCACCAGCAGTCGAGTCAGCACAATGTCCAGCGAGTCAGGCTGGATGGCGACAGCGATCAGCAAAGCGCGTCGTGCTAGGCGAAGCATCAGTTGTCATTCTTGCAGCCTTTTGCGGCAACCTACATGACCAGTAGTAGCGCAGTGACACTACCCGCCTGTGGTGCGCGTCGCCCGCGATGCTGTCAGGGGCTAGGCGAGAGGCGATCGCGAGCACCACAAAGAGGAGGGGGAGGAAGCGGACGTCATTGGGATTGCAGCCCCCCTCATTCCCATGCGCGCGCACGGCCTCGTATGCCACCCGGAATTCGCGCTCGGAGATAGGATAGCGTGTCCAGTTTCTGATGGACAATCAGCATCGAACCAGCACGCGCATGCCTCCCCCCACTCACATCGTCGAAAAGTAGTAGTCGATCAGCACGTCGGACATGCGCGCGGGGGGCAGCTCCTGCATGAGCTCGGAGATCTTGTGCGCCGGGACGCCGCATTCCTGCACGAGCAGCTTGAACTTTTCGGCGGCGGACGTTTCGAGGTCGGAGGGCGGCGGAGGCTGGATTTTGGGCTCGGATTGCTGCGAGAGGCCCTGGGAGGTGATGCCTGCTTGCGAGAGCTGTGAGGGGTGAGATGGGCCCGGGTGGAGAGAGTTTAGGGCGCACCTGATCTATGAGGGAGTGGGGGGCAAGGCTGGTGGACGCGCTGCTGCCGTACCAGCGGCCGCTTTGAAAGGTGCCGGTGGTGATGTCCTGCTCCTCGTGCGCATCCTCGTCGAGCGCGGACGAAGGGTGGCGGCTATGGCCCTGGCCGTTCCAATACTGGGGGAGAGCCTGCTCAATGATATGCTCGAGGCGGGCGACGCGGAGGTTGAGGTCCTGGTCTGGCTTGCCGGGGGTATAGGCCTTGCATAGTTCGGGGACCTTGCGTGCTATACACTGCGAGTCATGTTCAGTAAGGGTGTAGAGGAAGTAGGACGGTCTGCGCACATGAGAACAGGGGATCTGTCGGTCGCACTGCGGGGGATGAGCGAGCGTCTCAAGAAGTAGACAAGTACACACCTTCTGCTTCCTGCGGTGGCACTCGGCGCAGGAGAAGCTGCTGGCCGAGTTCATGGAAATTCAAGAGGACAAGGGGCAGCTCACCTCACGCGCGTGCGCTGCTTCTTTGACTGGCTGCCCTGCCCGTCCTCGTCCTCGACCTTCTTGCGCTTGTTGGAGATGGTGGGGGACGGTGGCGTCTGGTGGTCGGCGGGCGAGAGCATGATAGATGAACGGACCATTACGGCCGATAGCAGAGGACATGCACTCGATCTCCCCGATTTACTGACTCACGCGCCCGGCCCGACTCCCGGCGATCAGCGCCTATTGTTCACGACGCTCATCATGAACGGGGATGCAGACTGGCAGAAACTGAAGCTATCTCTTGAACGGCCATACAAGTACGATAATGGGGAACGGATACCCGTCCTTGAGGACATCACTGACAGCGGGGAGCACATCTATGAACCGTGCGTCGCGTCAACGACCGCCAGCGTGTGTATCTCATTCATCCTTAGCCAGGAGGACCCCATCAAGAAACTCGGCGAGAAAGTACAGCGCGTCTTTCTCGAGCGCGGACGAGACTTCTTTGAAAAGTACGACGAACACTTTCTCGAGAACGATGGCGCGGACCTCGAAGAGCCCAAGCCAGAGGCAGAGAAAGATGGCGCAGAAGAGGACAAGAAGAAGGAGAAGGAACGAATCATGCCCTACGATGACCTAGTCAAGCTCAGACAACAGATCATGCCCGACCTTGCGTAAGTATCCCCAAGTTCCTCTCTACTATTGTTGGTGACGCGCCCAGGATCGCCATGGGAGAGATGTCCCAAGCTCGAGATCTCATCGCTTTATTACTCGCATCCCACCCCGCCCCCACCTCCTCCATCCCCAACGACATCCTCCCCCAACTCGGCCAGCGCCCACCAATCCCCGCACAGAACGCCCCCGAACTTCCCAAGGATGTCCTCACATCCACCATCGTCACCAAACCTCCACCCATTCCCTCCGTCCAGGCCTTTAATGCACAACTAGCCTTGGGAAGCAAGGACGAGGCCTTGCGCAAAGCGTCAAAGCTCTTTAAGGATGCGGCGGAGGACATGGAACGCAGTAGGATAAAGGAAGAGAAGTACTTCTTGAACGCGCTCAAGATCAGACGGGAGAACTGGGGAATGGTACCCGCTCCCTTACCGCTATGGATGGCGCAGGCGAAGGGCTCGGAGAAGACGGCGATGGATCTCTTAGTATGCTTCGGGTTGGAGGAATGTAAGCATTGCCGCCTCTCTCTCCACCTATGCAACCACTCTACTCCCCTACACACAACCACTCCCCTACCCATAGTCACTCCTACTCACACCCACCCCCCAACCCTTGACCACCCACACACACAAACACCCCACCCCACCCCCACCACCACCCCCCTTCCGTCGCCAATCCATCGCGACGATGGGCTCCTTCGAGGCCGACACGGACCCGCTTAACTTCCCCCACCGCCAGCGCACGCGCCTGCGCGTCACGCTCACGACGACCCTGCCCGATGGCGCGCGCGTGCAGTCGCAGAATACCATTACGCATGCGCCCGGGGAGACGCTGCAAGGGCCAGAGGAGAAGTCGACGCTGAAAGCATCTGGAGAGCCGTCGACGCAGAGCGCGTCTGAGGAGGCGTCGACGCAGCGCGTGCCCGAGGGAGCGCATGCGCACGAGGACGCGTCCACGCTGCACGCGCTCATCCAGCAGGCGCAGCACGAAATGGTCGACCGTGAGATGTTCTCCGTGCTCGTGCGTGAAGCGGGGCACCTCCCCACCGCAGCGGCGCATGTGCGGGAAAAGTTCATTGTCATCGAGGCCGCGCAGGGCGTGTCGTTGCGCTTTGATATGGTAGGGATTCCTTTGCTCACCAACCTCCAACCTTCGAATCCCCGCTATCTAACCGCGTAACTTATTCACCATCACCACCCAGGTCGACAACGAAACCCTCCTCTCCAATGCCCTCGCCACCGCGCCCACGCCCACCTCCCCCACCGACGCCGGCAAATGCGACCTCATCTACGCCGCCCTCCAAGCCCTCCTCCTCCGCCAACACGCTATCAACAAAAAACGGCGCCTCTCCCCACCGGGCACCCTCTCCGCCGATCCCGCCTCCTCCACCTCCACCTCCTCCACCCAACCCTTCCTTCCCCTCCCTGGAACAGGCACGCCCTACCTCCAGCACGCCCCGCCCATCCTCCAACCGATCATCGACCTGATCCAGTACGCCGTGTTCTGCGACCGCATCCGGGGGGAGATGGACCGGATGGCGCGCGCGGTGCGGGCGGTGGGGATTCCCTGTGGGCTGAGGTTTGATCGGGTGGGCGAGTTGGGGGTGGAGTTGACGAGGATGCTGGGGGAGGAGCAGGTGATTAATCGGCCGGTGGGCGGGGAGGGGGTGCTGGTGGTGGATGATAGGTGGGTTTGTGGGATGGTGTTCGGATGGGTGTAGGACCTTGGAAGCTGATAGTGTGATTGCTAGGCATTCGATACGCTTCACGTTCCACTCGCCGTCGACACTTGTGGCGCATCTGGCGCAGGCGCAGGTCTCGATCGCGACGCTTCCGCAGGTGTGTTTTGTGGCACCATACATTCTTCTTATTCGTTGCTGCGACTCAGCTTGACCTGGCTAATGCCCCTCCAGCTCACCCAACTCCTCGGCGACGAAGTCGACAAGTGCCTACTCCTGCGCATATGCCAGATCGGTGAAGAGGCATGTGCATCCGTCAGCGGCACCTGGTTCGTCGACCTTGATCGGTGCATTGGGCGGTGGGAGGGGTGTATAGTGTGAGTCTCTGTCCACCGTGCTTACTTCCCTTCCATTGTGTTCACTCCAACCATGCGTCTGACACTCCATACCGTACGCTGACACTAACGATCTCATAGGACCGTCAAGCTCACTTACGGGAAGGACTACGCCATCGACTGCACGGTGTATAGGTTGGATAGCAAGTCACCGAAGGAGGGCAAGACGGATGTGTTCTCGAAGGCGGAGAAGGCGCCCGGGCAATCTCTGCTGGGGTGGATAGAAGGCATCATCCATTCAGCATTGCAAGGATCATAATCCTGCGCACATACTTGCAACTCATTTTGGAATTTTCTCTTGCATAGCGGACCATGCCGATTGTTTGTCGCTCAGAAAAGCACGCGAGTGCGATGCCCGGCTATCCGTGCGCCAGTGCGATGACAAGACGCGTCAACGGCGTCCAACATGTGCCATATAAAACATGGGAGCATACAATGTACGTGCAGCATAGACAAACATGAGAGGTCAGAAGAAGCGCTTAGGGCGCGTGGAGGTTGTCGAGGAAGACCTTGCCGACCGACTTCTTCTTCTCCTTCTTGTGGCCCTTCGCCTTGATGCGCTCCTGCTTGACTGTATCCGGAGTCAGCGAACGTTATCTCGGTATGCAGGGAACAAAACGTACGCAGCTCCTGGCGGCGGAGGGTCTTGGCGTACGGGTTGAGGCGGAAGAGAACGGCCTTGTTGACGAGGGGGTTCTTCTTCTGGGTCCAGGGGCGCTTCTGGATCTTCTGGCCGGCGGGGCGGACGACCGACTGAATCTCGTCGCTGTTGATGAGGCGGGTGACATCCGGGTTGGTGATCTTGGCGGTCGGAAGGAGGTAGTCCTTCTTGTGCGTCGACGCCTTGTCGAAGGTGCCGAAGACCTCGTCGAGGAGGCCGAAGGCGCCCTCAGTCCAGATCACGAAGCGGCCGAGGTGACCACCCGGGGCGAGCTGGAGGACGTTGAGGCGGCGCACGTTCACGAGCTCGACACCCGGGAGGTTGCGGAACGCCTTCACGATGCCGTTGTCCTCGTTGTAGACGACGAGGGGGCCGCGGCGCTGGCGGTGGCGGCGGTTGCGCAGCTTGCCCTTGCCCGCGCGGAGCTTGCGCGAGTTCGAGACCTTGACGACGTCGCGGTACGCCTTGAGGGTCTTGAGGAGGGCGACGGCCTCCTTGGTCTTGGTGAAGGACTCCGCGGCGGAGTCGATGACGAGAGGGACCTCCTCGATCTCCTCGATGCGGTGGCCGCGGGCCAGGACGAGGGAGGGCAGGGCGGTGGCAGCAAGGGAGGAAACGGTCGCAAAGCGGCGCTGGTTCTGGTTCACCTTGACGTGCCACTTGCGCCAGGTCTTAGTGGGCGCGAACATGCGACCGCCACGGCACATGTTACCGAAGGCAGCCTTTACTTCTTGTCAGTCAAAATTTCTTAGTTCTCGAGTTTGGCACGCACCTGGCCGGAACGGTGGGTACCACCGCCACCGACACGGGGGATACGCGCAACAGCGCGACCGGTACCCCAAGACTCCGCGCTAGTCTGGTGGCCAGCCTTCTCAGAGACGGCGTACGCCTGACGCTTGTTCTTCGCGACGCTCTCTGCACAGATCTTTAGAGATCTTCTCGCATCAGAAGGCTTGCATACGCACTGTGGACAGCCGCAACGACATCCAGACGGATGGGGGCCGTGAAGACCGCCGGGAGGGGCAGGGAGGTGGACGCCTCTATACGCGATCGGATGTCAAAACTTTGCAACTTGCATTGTACTCTCGGAATACGGACCTCCAGAGGACGTCCTAACGTTCACCGTCGGGCGGGAGGCCATTTTTGAAGTCTTGAGGTCTTGATGCTGAGCGCGCCGTACACGACGATGAGCTGGATCTGTCCCCGATCGCACGTGCCATCAGCTGTACAGTCCGACTTGAAGCCACGTTGTCACGTGACAATTCACCTGATCTGGGTCCGCAAGTTGAACTTGGACTATCAAGTCAAACAGTACGAAAGAACGGTAGCGCTGCAACATGTATTCCCAAGTACGATATGCTAATGCGAAAGTATCCCATGGAAAATTGACTAGATTGATGTGTTGTGTTCGTCGATGCATGCTCATAACCAGTACCGGTCGCCTGTTCGCAGTTGTCAGCGACAGGTAAGTATTAGGCAACAGATCATCTTACCGATTTGGCCCATGCCTGGGCTCATGACCCAACCCACACGGCCGACACCCTCGGGGTTCTCGTCGCCCTTGATCCCCTCCAACCACCTCTCCTTCATCTCATCGTCCACGGCGCCACAAACGATCTTCACATGAGGGAAAGCCCGCCGCAGCACCGAAATGCCACCGCCCCGAGCGACAAGGAGGGTGACAAAGATGATATGGTCCTGCGGTACCCCGTGGTCCAGCAGAACCCGTATAGCCATCAGCGCAGCTGCCCCGGTCCCAATCTAGGTTCGAACGAAGAGTCAATAACGTGAAGGGAACATTGTGTGGCAAGGTTTCTCACTTGAGCATCCAGTATGAAGCAGTATGTATTCTTTGCTGTTTCTCTGTTACGTACGCACACGGGCAGCTTGGTATGCAGGAGTAGCGGTTCGCCCGTGAGGCATTCAGATTGGACCAGGAGCGAGCCGATGGGAACGTCGTGGTAGACGCGTCGGAAGCCCCGCTCTAGTACGCCACCACTAAAGGTCAATCAGTCGCCGTCGAAAGGGCTCGGGTGGAGCGGTACTGACCCGCGTAGAATAGACACGCCACAAATTTGCTGCACCGAGGGAGAGCTTGTTCAGTCATTTCCGTTGAGATAGGACGCAAGAATTGAGTTCACCTGGTCTGCTACTCTCTTCCCCTTAGATGGTACACCGACTGGCGTGATGACTTCGTGAGGGACGAAGGGGAGGTGTTGCATGGAGTGTTCGGCGAGGGTAGTCGCGAGACGATCAGTATAGAAGATGAAGTCCTGCTTGCTGCAGTTCTTGTCTCTCAACATCGTGAAGACACCCTGGAAAACATCAATACGTGGTTCAGGACGGCAGCAGCTCCATCGCTGACCTTGCGCTGCGGCGTCATGGGCAAAACCGTCAGGTTGAGAGCGTCGGGCGAGGCCTCAACATCCTCGTGCAAGTACATCCGTGGGATAGCCATTTTGTGTCGGAAATGGTTGGAGCGCTCTTTAAGCTTGCGGCGGATGTGGGTGGTAAGCAAGTCGATAGCGACGTCGTTGTTGACTCCTGGCACAATCTTATATACCCGTGAATATGTGCGTTGCCACAATGAAGGTCATGCGAACTGACGATATCGGCGTGACTGGCGCTGGGTTGAACGAAGTGATCGAAGGATGGCTTCACGAAGCGTAGATATCTGGCAACGATTGGGTTAGGATGTCAAGATCTACTTGTACAGGAGGTGCGATCTTACTGGTCCAAAATGCCGCTCACGTCTCGCCCACGCTCTGCGACATCGCGTCGGATACGTCGAGCAAGCATAAGATCGGAGTCGCATTGTACATAGACCTGTTTGAGTTATTGACAAGCCCCGATATACGCCGCAGGAGTGTAGTCACCTTCAGATCGTACAGCTCTCGCAACCTGGCGTCATGCAGAGCTAAAATGCCCTCAGCTAAACAATGCATCAGTATCGTGACCAGCGGGGGTGGTCCTCGGATGCACGGACTGATGATGATAGCCGCGCCATAGAGATACTGCGTCTCTTTCTGACGCTGGTGGGTCTGGAAGGAGTAGATGGGGATGTTCGTCTGTCTGCCAGCCTTCAGGTCACTCAAGCACTACGGGAAGCACGTCAGATCATGTTGATGAACAATGCCTATCACCCCAGGTGATGATACATGAAGGGGGGAGGGAGGGGAAGGGTACACGGAAGACGTGGAGTTCATACCTTCGCAAACAGCTCCATATCGATTGAGTCCGGGTGGTCGAAGTCGAACCGGTTCTGATAGGCTAGTGCGATCTCTTCTGGACCGTGCTGCTTATAGAAAGAGTCCTAACGTCACCCATATAGGTTGGCACACGAGCAGAGGGGAGACAAGGGGGCTGGTTCACCTGAGACAGGATGATAACAGAGGGTATTGACCCGAGAGCCTTGACAATCTGTCTGGATACATGTGTCTGCAGTCGCAAGTTAGTTATGAAGCCCGCAGGCAGTACATGGGACGCACCTTGCCGCTAGCAGACCCCCCTGCCGTACGTCGATCAGTCGCGTGAACTGCATGCGTCTTGTATAGCACAAACCAGCGACTGCGATAACGAACGCATCGAAAAGCGGTTCACCGTCTTCTCCATACCTTGGGGACAGAGTTCAGAGTCCGAAGCTCCTGGTATGCGAGCACGCGCACCATGGGGGTCTTCCGTGACTGACAAGGACGGTGTTCTTCTTGGGCTGGATTGGAGGTTCCTGCGGCCCCGACGCCGGTTCACTCAGGAAGGGCTTGCCATTGCGCTTCTGGTCCGTTAGCACATTGGCCGCAAGGAAGTCCAAGTCGCCAGACATGAGAAAAGAGAGGAGAGCGCCACGTCGAGTGCAGCGTGCGCGAGTCGAGATGCTGGAACACGGCGGCCTGCAGGCGCCGCCGATCACTGATGATTGAATCGAGATCAGATCGAGGACGTCAGATAGCAGCACTTCCGCTTCCCGACCCAATTCCGACGTTCTCTGCCTTTTCAGCGACCTCAAAGTCACACCAAGAAGAATGCGTGAAGTGTGCACATAGGGCCTGATGCATTGCTGCGTGCATAGAGCATAGGGACATAGAAATGCGGTAGGATATAAACGGGGGAAGAGCGTCTACTCCTCGTCCTGGTCCACCTCGATAGCGCCGGACTTGAACTTCTCGATCTTCTCGGCGATGCGCTCCTTGCGCTGCTCGTAGGTGAGGCGGGGGGTCTTGTACTTGAGGGTCTCCGCCTTCCAGTCCTTCGACTTTTCGGTAGGCTTGAACGTCGGGTCCTCACGGATCGCGGCGTAAGCGTTCGTGTAGATCTCCTCGATGTCCTCGGAGCCAACACCGTCCTCGAGGTAGGTAGAGAACTGCTTCTTGAAGCTGAGATATTCTGTTAGACTTCTGTATTGGAAAACGAGTAGCTCGACTTACCGCTCGTCATCCTCCTCCTCCAAGCTCTCCATGTACTCCGCGACGTGGCCGCCGTAGATGTACTTCTTGAGCACCTCATCGTCAAGCTCCTTCGACTCCGGGTCGTAGCCGGGGAAGCGCTTGTCGGAGTGGGGGATAAAGATACCACCGTCGCTGGCACCCTTCATGGCACCGAAGACACGAGAACCGGTGGAAGTGCGCTTGAGACCGACATCAAGGTAAGCCTTGAAGGGGCGGGGCGCATCCTCCTCGTCCAGAGCCTCAGTCATGGTGAGCGTGCCATCGGGCTCGGTGACACCCTCGTACTTGTCAGCCAAACCGAGCTTCGTCAAAGCACGGCGAGCGACGAGCAGGCCGGTGGCGTAAGCTGCGAATTTTCGTCAGGATTGACTACTACTGCGAAAGCATGTACACGCACCAGCAGTCCAGTTGGTCAAGCCGTGGTTGATGCCGTATCTCGGGAGCTCCTTCGAGGTCGCCGCCGCGAGGACGAAGTCACCCTGCAGACGCGCGTAGACGATCTGCGCGATGATCTGCTTGTTGGTGAAGCGGACGACAAGGCGGTACTTCGGCGCGTTGCTACAGAACGTGTCAGATCGCTGTGCGCTGTCGTATATGTAGATATACTCACTACTTGTTCTTCGCCTGGGTGACGAGACGCTTGCGGGCATAGTCTGCAACCCAGTCAATCGATGGACGCGCATAACGACGCAGCTACGCACAGTCGGTCTTGCCCTCTCTCCGCCGGCGGTACTTCACCTGGAAGCGCGAGAAGTAGGCGTCGGTCTTGACCTTTTTGACGAACGGCATCTGGGCATGCAGAATCAGCACCTCATCCGATCGGGGGAGCGCCAATCCAGCGTTTTGCGCGCGGTTTTCACGCTCTCGCCGGGCGTGGTGGCGTGAATGGGCATCGTCGTGCCCTCAGACAGCATAGGGACAGCATACACACCTTGAGGACCGAGGGGAGGGGGACTTGCTGGGTGGGGCGGACGAGTTTCTGTCGGGCTCACTCAAATCGGATCGCCACGCGGCACGCACGCGACCCACGCGGGAGCACCGCCACATGTGCCTCTTTCGTCAGTCACGTCCCTTGTCTCCGACCATCATCTCCTCCACGCCTTACGCACGCTACGCCATGGATCCCTACTACAACAACGGTGGCGATATCAACCCATACTACAAACCGTACGCCGGCCCCTCCTACCCCATCCCAGGCGCTTCTTCCTCGCACCAGGCACCCGTACCCGCGAATGCGTACGAATACGATGTCGGTATTCTTGCCCAGCAGAGTGTCTACGTCCCCGGTGCTGCTATTGACAAGAGGGGTGGCGCTGGCGGGAAGCTTGCCAAAGGTGGCAAGCGCACGACCGTCTTGAGGAAGGGTGGAGGGAAAGTTTGGGAGGACCAGACTCTACTGGAGTGGAATCCTTGTGAGCTCGCCATGTCTTGTGCGTGCTATTCACTGCTAACTTGCTGCTACCAGCATGGTTCCGTCTGTTTGTGGGCGACTTGAGTAACGATGTGTCTGACGACGTGTTGTCCAACGCCTTCAACAAGTATCCCTCCT
The DNA here is from genome assembly GCA_024196135.1 of Pleurotus ostreatus/Saccharomyces cerevisiae fusant. Taxonomy (NCBI): domain Eukaryota; kingdom Fungi; species Pleurotus ostreatus/Saccharomyces cerevisiae fusant. The sequence continues at coordinate 43,350 of JAMQCK010000057.1, read as the reverse complement.
TCCAGAAAGCACGCGTCATCCGTGATCGCTTGAGCCAGAAGGTAAGCACCCCTCCTCGCTGTGTTCGGTCGCCGTAGCTCATTTCCTCTCCAAGGCCAAGTACGGCTTCATTGCCTTTTCCGACCCGGAGGACTTCTTGAAGGCCTGGAAAGAGATGGATGGTAAGCTTATCGCCATCATGCCACTCCCCTTTTCCTAACGCCTCGCACAGGTAAGTACGTCGGTAACCGTCCTATTAGGCTCAAGAAGGCGGACAACACCATCCGCCCCGTTGAGATTGGACACCGCAAGGCGAAGATGCTCGAGAAGGAGTTGAAGAACAACAGGCACAAGCCCTACTAAATGCTGCGGCTGCCTTATTCTTCGTTCGCCTTTCACGCTGTGTTCTTGGAGGGAGATATACTGTATGTTGGTTGTCATCGCTTGCTGTGAAAGAAGATGCTTACCTTCGTGGCACCCATGCTCGTCTCGTCGCAGTGACCTTCCCTTCTGTTGCATGGTGCGTACGCCCTCGTCTTTTTCCTGAGTAAGTGCACCACTACATGAGTGAATGAGTGGCGAGTTTGGCGGGCGTATCTGTCGCTCTTTCGCCAGTGAAATCTTCCTTCGTCTGAGTGTGCTCCGCTCACAGCGCAGTCTTTTCAAGGTAGTATAAGTAGTTGTAGGCACTGTATGTACCCCTACAGTGCTACATATCCGTAGTCTTCGTCTCGACTGTTGAGGACTCGTACTCAGCGCGGATAGTCGTCTCGCAGGCCCCTTCGACGCAGGCTCGACGACGTCTGCAAGCCCTCGCCCGCTTATCTCAGTTTGTGCCTTACCGGCGAAGGTGTCATCAACTCACTGCGATCACGAGGCTTTATAACCCGCCGCCGCGGGCGCCTATCCCGCGTTGATCCCGCCCGACGTTCCCTCGCTCGTTCACCCTTCTTCCCTCCGCCCAGCGTCCCCTTCCCTCCTTGACCTATCCACGAACCTTTGACCTATCCACACACAACCTCGACACCCCCCTCGCACCATGAGTGCCCGTGTCTCCGATAGCGAGACCTCCCCCCTCCTCAACCTCCCCAACGGGCATGAGCAAGCGAAGCGCCCCTCGAAGGCACGCGCGATCATCTGGTCGCTCGTCACCCTCGTCTTCGCCGCCGCGGTCGTGCTGATGACGGCTGCGAACGCGGGGAGCGATAGCCTGCGCGTGTGGCTGGGGATGATGCCGTACGACGCGGATCTGGCGGCGGAGGTGATACTGAAGACGGCGCCGGTTATTGTGAGTGGTGGGGTGGATTAAAGGGTAGAGGGGAGTGTGCTGATTGTGTCTTTTCATCGCCTGTGCTTGTTTGGTGTGCTCTCGCGCATAGGACGGACATATTGGTGCGTGGTACATGACATGTACTTGGGGTTAGGCTAATCAATCGTGACTGCAGACCTCCCATGGCTTGTGCGCATGATCTTCAAGAACGACCCGGCAAAGTTCGACCTGGAGAAGGACATGCCTTACCACGTCGACATCGAGCGCCTTAGGAAAGGCAAGGTCGGCGGATTCTTCTGGTTCGCAAATGATCTCAGGATGAGATACCGTGGTGTGCTCACGCGTTCTTCGTGAACAGGTCCGTCTACACGCCCTGCCCCGACCCCAAGGAGGAGGGCCCGGACTATGTGAATGCGACTTTGAGCGTTAGGTATGTTAGTACCTGTGTGGTGGCGCGCAAAGCTAACATCTCGACTAGGGACACTATGGAGCAGATCGACCTCTCCAAGGTCCTCATTGACAAGTACTCTGACGTGCGTCGCGTCTATACTTTCTTGTAGTGCAGATCATCATCCTTACACTGCTCAGACCTTCGCCCTGGCCACCACCGCTGCAGACGTCAAGAAGGCCATCCGCGCCGGCAAGATTGCAAGCTTGCTCGGTATTGAGGGGTGCGTATAACTCATTCATTCAGTCTCTTTCCCCTCTTCTTTCACCTCAGTCGCTGACTTTCTTTCCCCAGCGCGCACCAGATCTCTGCTTCCATCGGCACCCTCCGCCAATTCCATGAACTCGGCGTCCGCTACATGACGCTCACGCACACTTGCAACAACCCGTTCGCGGACTCGTGCGGCATGGCGTGGGGTGGGATTGAGCCGAGGTGGAACGGGTTGAAGTGCGTATACTTCCTACACCGTCCTTTACTTCGCAAAAGTGTTGGGAGTGAAGCTGCAAGTACTAACCTATCTCTACTAGCCCTGCACTCGGACCTCAGCTCGTCAAGGAGATGAACAGGCTGGGGATGTTCGTCGACCTCTCCCATACGTCGGACGAGACTGCGAGGCAGGCAATTGAGTTGTCGGAGGCGCCTGGTAAGCCGGAGTGTCTTCTTCGGTGGTAGCCAGAACTCAAGAGCGTCACTAGTCATCTGGTCGCACTCTTCCGCGCGTGCCGTGCATAACCACCCGCGTAACGTACCCGACGACATTCTTCAGCTCATTGGCGAGGGTGAGGGCAAGAAAGATGCTGTTATCATGGTGCGCTGTGTTCCCAGCGAGTCCGGGAAGAAGGAAACTGACGAGCTCTTCCTAGGTCAACTTTGCGCCTGGTTTCGTCGGCCCGACGGATGAGGAGGCTAACTTGGAAAGGGTTGCAGCTCACGTTGAGCATATCGCTGAGGTGGCGGGCAGGAAGCAGTGCGTAGCTCGTGTGATGTCTCTGACTCAAACTAATCCTCCTACTCCCAGCGTTGGCCTTGGTAGTGACTTCGACGGCATCGCTGTCACGCCTAGTGGTTTGGAGGATGTGTCCAAATACCCGGCTTTGGTCAGTGGTCTGACCAGACTGCCAGCGGATCCGGACTGATTGCCGTCTTTCTTTAGATCTCTCTCCTCTACAGCCGCGGCTGGTCGAAGTACGATCTCGCGGGGCTCACGGGCGGCAACTTGTTGCGCGTCATGGAGGGCATGGAGCGCGTCGCCGCAGATTTGCAACGCAAGGGCGTCGCGCCGGCGATGGACGTGTACGACCGGCGTACCGACCTGTGACCGTTGTTTTAATGTTTATCTGAACTGGTGCGAGAAACTTGATTGCGCAGTGGACTATGGGCCATTGTATGGGTGTGCGGTGACTCGAGGTGACTCTGGTGTTGTTTCCCAGCTCTTCGCATCTTTTGAGCGCAAGTTCATCACCAACGTGCGCTGTACCGTGCGCCACAATGTTATTGCCATGCCACAGGGCTATACCGTACCTGCCCCATCACGATGATGTTACACTGGAGCAGATGCTAGCCAGGCGCGCACGATCCGACGCCCGGACTGCGTCGGTCGTCGCTCTGGCTAGCACCCGTATGGATAGGGACGGCGGCTGGGGTCTCTTTGTGCCCATTGGAGGGCGGGAAACGGTCCGGACGGGGAACGTGATGACGCGAGTGCCGGTGACTCAGGCTGCGGCGCGCTTTTGTCCCAGCTGTCGATCCTGCTTGGATCTCGGCTTTCGTCATGTTGAATATAGCTCCCTGTTTGCGATCCACCACGACTTGCTTTCCCCCCTCATCCCAGACTACCTGAGACCAAGACAAACGACCCGCGGAGAGCGAGGATCTAGAACGTGCGAGACGACGTTGACGGCGAACACCATCCCCTCTCCAAAACGAGCTCTCAGCCCAAGCACCACAACACCATGATCGTGCTTGAAGGCGTGCCACTAACGCCAGGCGCTGCCCTCGATCCCCTCGACCCACACTTCAAACCGAATCCCGATCGCGCGACCCCCATCCTCGACCGGCCCCTGCTCGCTCCCCTTGATACCCCTCATGTCCCTTCCCATCTCAAAGCATCTACCTCGACAAGTCAATCGGCGTCCTGTTCTCACACAAACCCCACTCCGTACACCCTTCGCCTCATTACCTACGGCTTCGAACGCGGACGCCCCGACATCACCCCTGCCCTCACCTTCGACATCCGCGACCTCCCCAACCCCCCCAAGCCCGTCCGCGAAGCCCACCTCGGCACGTCAGAGGTGATGCAGGAGTGGTTCTTCGCGGACGACGGCGTGCGCCTACGATTCAAGGAGGTCCTGCACGAGGTCCTCGACGCAGTCGGAAGGTTCTACGAGGAGCACCGTGACGAGGAGCGCTCCGACAACGACCGCGCACACGACAACGAGGCTGCGCGTCATACCCTCACAATCGCCGTTTGCTGCCGGAAGGGCAAGCACCGCAGCGTTGCGTTCGTCGAGCGCCTGGCGCGCGAGCTGCGCAAGACCCTCGCACACGATGTCTGGCGCGTCGAGGTCTCGCATCGTGATGTCCATCTCCCGAAGAGCAGACCAAGTACTGCGGTGCCGCCGGAGATGAGCGCACTGACGTCCGACACGGCGCAACTGTCGGACGAAACGTCGTCCGCGAGCGCCAGCGTCGCGTCCTCGGTGATGGAGGTCAGCAAGGTCAACGGGGAGACGAATGGAGTCGCGAGCGTGGAGGCCAGTGAAGTGCACAGCGTGACTACGGACGAGAGCGATATATCGCTCACGAAGGAGAGCGAGGTTTCGCCCACAGACGGGAAGTCAGAGGCGGACGGATGGAAATGAGACGAGTGCGAGCGGTGGGATGGTGCAAGACCTGGAACGGTTCACCATATCCCATCGATTGTTCACTGCACGCTGCTGGACACCAACGAGGGTGAGCTGCAAACTTGTGTTCACCAGCGAGTTAGAGCTAATCTCTGCTCAGATAGCGAGCTCGAGTCCTGTGCGACGTTCACGAGCTTTGGGTTACATTCGCCAGGCTGCCAAAGCGAGCGCGGAGAATCTCTAGCGGACCATCATCACTGCGCTGAATTCCGGGCCTTGCAAGTTGCAAGCCATTGCGCTCTCAGGATCTAATCAGGGCATCGTCTTTATAGACCTGCTCTCGTAGTCGACAGTGCCGAAGTTCAGGATGGGCACTTGCTGAGCTGCGTCCCCGCTTCTTCTACCTGTGTATATTCGCGACGTCTTCCTATACATGCTCTCACCCCGCAATGATATACGGAGCCAACCCAGGAAACTCATGCGAATAGGCCATGGTCCTCCACCTGTGACAATCCGCGTGAGGATAGAGGTAGAAACGGGTGGTCTTGCCTACCAGCCAAGTTCTGGCAAAAATATGGCGACATTGCTTCAACGTCCTAGATGGCGGCAGGATAGCGCGTCGAGACTTTGACTCTTGCGCACCAACTCAGCGACAGCGACGTGAAGACTCGGTGAAGGCGGTATCTGCTGGATTTCCATCAGCCTCAGTATAGGCTGCGCATGTGTGTGAACACACCTTATAGCCAGACACGCTAAGACCGTCACTGGTCAGTCTCGAAGATGCAGGCGGTAGACCTGCCGGAGGAGCTCCAGCGCAAGCTCCCCCACAGTGAGCTCCAGAGTCGAGTCAGGCGAAACGATGACCAAGTCAATAGTGGGCGAGGTCCCGCCTGGCGTGCCGCGGAGGCTTTTGAGCCACTTCAGTCCTTCAAGGTCGATGAAGTGTGTTGCCGAGGCGGTGAAATGGAAGGCAGTGATGACGTTTGACTGCGGGCTGTAGATGAACGAGTCGACCTGCCTAAGGTGACTGGCCTTCGGCAGTTGGTGGTATTTCCCAGCCAGTTTGAGTTCCTGCCCAGCGTTGACACGTTCGACGGCTAGCGCGTCGGGCACCGAGCCTGGTGCGGCGGCACTTCCGTTCACGATGCGGATGGGATTGTTCGCGTCTCTAGAGACGATCATGCGATACTTGTCCGTCCCGGGCCACTTCGTGAGTGGCCAATGGCCCGGCATGGGCAACACCGCATGCATGCCTTCTTCCACCACGCGCCTGGCAGCATCATCTGTCCGCACATCGGTTGCGAAGAGGTCATAGACCAACCGCACGCCCTGACTCGGCAGACTGGAGAAACACTTCGTGATGAGGGCGAGCACATGCGCGGAGACCAGGCCGACTTTGACGAGATGGCGTTTGTCGGCAGGTTCGACCAGGAGGATGTGGTGCGAGACCTTGTCGTCTGTTTGCAAGGTCTTTGCGCCGCTGACGAGGTCCCGAAATTGCGAATAGTCGAAGCGTTCGAGGGCGGATTGGAGAACAATCGATTGCGCTTCCTCCCAGTTCTCTCTCGCGCTGACGGCCTGGAAAGCATAGCGTGTCGAAGGCCCGTACTTGTCGAAGAACATTTGTATGATGCGGTTGGAGTTCGGATCTGTGGTTTGGATGCTCGCGGAATATCTGAGGGGAACGCGTTGGTCGTAGGCCACTGAAGATTGAGTAAATACGCACGCCAGCTGTGCCTCCTCCACAGGCATAGGCTTGATCAAATAATGACTATAAAACTGTCGCCTCTTCAGCCCCCACGAGAGGCAATCGGATTGCGGCGATGCAGTTTGCACAAGGAAGCGATCCAGCGTAAGGAAATTATGAGGCATTCCGCGAATAGCGTCGTTCGAGTCGACAAGACACCACGTCGCCCGAGGAAGTGCATCGGATAGTTCTGACATCCCTACGGTGTAACTTACGCTGTAGACACCGCTGGAGTTGAAGATGAGGATGCTGTAAGGCTGCAGCTGCAGAACCACTGTCCAATGTCTCTCAAGACATCGCAGAAGAGTCAAACTGAGGAACAGAGTCTTTCCTACGGAATGCTCAGCTGAGCCGTTGCGCAGAAGTAGAAAGTCTTCGCCTACCAATTCCCTGCTGACCTGTGATGGTGTATGCATACGAATATGGTGCTTGAGCCGCAGGAGTTGGTGGGCCCTCTAGGATCGTTACAATCAGTAGGTACTCGCATTGATTGCTTGAGCTCCTTACCGTACGTAGTCGTCCCCTCCCGAACTAGGAAATAAGTACGACCCGTGGCAAAAGCGAATTCCATATCTCTCCAGGTTGCTTCGTACTCCCTTCTCAGGAGAACCTGACGCAGTCCTTCGAATATCTTTGGTGCCGGTACGAAGGTCTGATAGTCTGTACCCTCGACAGTCCGGTATAACAGATGCGAACGCTCGGGGTCGCGAGCTTGCTGCCAATACTTCTCTATCGGTCCCGTCAAGCGCCAAAGACCTGGCAGAGCACCCGCCCCCGCTCCCCAGGCGCGGGCATCTTCATCATCTAGGGTTTGGATATCGTAAAGCTTCGCCCCCAGTGGTTCAGGCTCGAGGTCGAACCAGTTTACCGACGACATAGTGAGAGGCAGAAGAAAGCAGGTCTATGGCTCGGGCAATGGCCGAGCACAACAAATGGCTGTTCACACGGCCACGCATGCAAGAGAGATGGCTATCACCAATTCTGCCTCTGCGATGGCATACTTGTACTTTGATCCCCTTGCAGGTCTGTCGGGCACATCGTGTTCGTCTCACTGGCTTGAGTTCTTGACGACGAGGACGACAACAGACGAAACTATTGTTGACTTGAATTACCGCCGTGTCCAAGGTCTTATGGAATGAGGGTCGTCGCCAAAGTACGTCCAGCGCAGCATGCCATTCACCAAAGATTACAAGAGAGCCAAGAACAACAGCGTGTATGAGAAGAGCAGAGCCGTCACAGGCAAACTAGGCACTTCCGCTGAGTTCGACGCGCGATCAGAAGCAGCGTAAGGCGATTCCGAGTGCACGATGGTGTCGACAGAGCCGCTCTTCGCGGAAGGAGGCAGGCTCATTGTAAGCGGAGACTGCCCGGCACCTGCGGGACGGCTGCGCGAGCCCGAGTCAGCTTCGGCGGCAGAGTACGATGACGCGTCGTCAGAGTCGTCTTCCTGAGTAGACTTCGTCTTCGCAGGGTGAGTCTCCGGCTCGTCGTCATCGTCGTCGGACTTGTGCATCGTGTGCTTGTCGTCGCCGCTCGAGTGCTTCTCGTCATCGTCGTCGCCAGAGTGCTTTTCGTCGCCTTCGTCGTCGTCAGAGTGCTTCTTGTTGTCCGCCTTTGAGGACTTCGAGTGGCGGTCGTCGCCATCGTCATCGCCAGAGTTAGAAGAGCTGCCCTTCTTCGAGTCCTTCTCCGAGTGCTTGTCGTCGTCGTCGGAATGGCGATCTTCCTCGTCTTCCTCATCCTCCTGAGATTCCTTCGAATTCGACTTGGAGGTCTCGTGCTTCGACTTGGAGTCGCCATCGGAGTGCTTCTGACGCTGAGCAGATTCTTCGTCGTCCTCATCCTCATCCTCATCCTCCTTCGAAGACTTGTCGTCAGAGTGCTTCGAGCCCTTCTTCGACGCTTGCAAGCTGTTGAAGTAGTCCTCATCTTCGGGAGCACCGACGCTCTGAGCGGTTGCATTCGAGGCTTGCGACGTCGAGTTGGAGACGTGGCCAACACCCCAAGGGATTTGACTGCCGTCGGGCTGGGTGGGGTTTTCCGGAGGATCAACCTCTCCGGACGAGGAAGAGATCTACGTCGTTGCGTGAGAACCGAACCAGAACAGGCATAGGGGAAAGACCTACCGTGAAACGCGTAGTCCACTTCGCATCCATCTTGTCCTCGCCGTTGGTAAACTAGAGGTTTAATGTCAGGATCGAGGAACTAGGAAAGCATCCAGTTATTGACTGACCTGGTAGAAGTAGATGTCTGAATACGGGTCTACGTCCGGACACGTCCAGTTGAACGGCGTATTCGACGCGTCCGTGCCATCAAGGCCAGACGCGACGTTCGCAACGAAGGACATGTTGTTGTTCGAGCCAGACATCAGGTCTAGCAAAGTAGATGTCAGTCAAGACGCCCTTTCCCCTGAAGACACGCGGGCGTACCGATGGTGACATTATTCCAGCTCCCACTCTGGTCTACCGCCCACTGAATGGTGCAGTTCCCGCCAGCCGCAAAGACATCTCCAGGTCCCGGCGCAGTAGGCGTGAAGTTGGTGAGAGACGCCGACGCGTCCAGCGAGCGAAGTTCGTAAAAGCGAGCGGGAGGCATAGTGTGTTCGTTGAAACCAGTTCAAGCGATGAAGTGTTGAGAGGTCGTGAAGCGAGCCGAGATTTGAACAAGTTTTAGGGAGTTTTCGTAAAGGCGAGTGCAAAAGGGCGGTGGTACCAGACCTCCGAGATGAAGATGAAAGTGGAAAGCAAGAGGCGAAAGCGGGGAAGGATCGTCGTGCGGGGTTGATTTATCGCCGGTGCATTCGGTCCGAGATCCGGTCGACGCCACATGTGCCAAGCGCGACGGCGGCGTCACGACGCTGCGCAACTCATCTTGCGCCGAACCAACACCGTCGCACACTGCGATCTCGCAGACGAACTAGCTTCCTCTGACCCTCGACCGGCATGCAGTCAATAAACCGATTTCTCTATGGACCTACACCGGAGGAACGCGTCCGCGCCTGGCAAGCCAAGTTGCGGCAGGAGACTCGACTCCTCGACCGGGAGATGAGGCAGGTTGTGTTTGCTTGCCGCTCCGATGTGACGGGTCTGATGCTATTTCTCCTCGCCTTCTTGTCTCCCTCATCTCTACATTTGTGTCTTCCATCCCACTTCGTCCTCTTCTAGCTCGACGTCTCGTCAGCGAAGGCCAAGCAGAGCGTAAAGCAGCTCGCGAACAAGGGCGATGTCAAGTCTGCGAAGATCCTTGCACGCGAGATCGTACGGTGTAACAAGCAGAAGGACCGGCTGTCGGTCAGTAAAGCGCGTTTGGGCTCCATAGGGCAGCAATTGCAGCAACAGCTGGGTGAGCAGGCTCGGTCCTCCGATGGGTCAATGTGAGAAGCTCATGCCGAAATGCCCACAATAGCTATGGCGAAGGTCACCGGGACGCTACAGAAGTCGACGGAGATCATGAAGGCGTCGAATTCGTTAGTGAAGCTCCCGCAGATCAGCCAGTCGATGCGGGAGATGAGTATGGAGATGACGAAGGTGACCAAGGTTGTATCATCGAGGTCTGCGCACGCTCATTGGGATCACCGTGTAGGCGGGCATCATGGAGGAGATGATGGACGACGTCATGGACATGGAGGAGGACGAGGAGCTGGAAGAGGAGGCCGACGAAGAGGTCGACAAGGTCCTCTTCGATATCACGAATGGGAAGCTCGGACAAGCGGGTGCGGTGGGGACGGAGCTGCCGGTGAGTTCACGTTCGAGACGGATCTTGGTCGCCTAGCTGACTGCCCCTCTTAGGCGGCAGAGAACAAGGAAGAAGAGGAAGAGGCAGAGCTCGAGAAGTACCGCCAGCAGCTTTCCGGCTTGCTCAGTGGGTAATCATAGCGAGCTATTCGCCTTTTGGTCAGGTTTCTATCTTGTGTACTTCGGCATAACATTTGGAACTCTCATTCAATTGCTTGCCGGCCCACAGATGTGCGCCTCAACCGACGTAGTCCGTCTCTTCTGCGGACCCTGTCCCCTCGCAAACCCCTTACGGGAGCTGCGATCAGAGTTCATGCCCACCTGCCGGACTTGTTTGACCGACACGACCTTGCGGTTAGCCTCAGGTCATCCGACTACACTGCTTCATGGAGCCCGTTTGACACCGAGGGTGGCGTGAGCGTCGATACGTGCGCGCTAGTAGTAGCCGCGAAACAAAGGATGGCAAGTCAAAGCGAGCGTTTGAAGTTCGCGACTGAAGCCGAGCGCTTGCTAGTGTGGATCTCCTTTCGGTGGAATCTTCCTTCGAGGCACCTCAACATGCGCCGGGTCTGTAGAAGGAATATTCTGTGCTCAGTGTCGCGCGACTGGCCGGTCTCTGGGTGCTGCGCTAGGGCGCCTAGCCGCGATGGCCAACGCTCCAATTGTGCAGGCCGGTGCCTGCACTCAGCTGCCACGCTCCCCCAAAATTGCCAGGCACTCCCCTTATCGATGCTTTTGTGCGGGTCGCGGGGTAAAACTTACCACCAGTCGCCTGCCTCCTGCTCACGATGGGCAGATATGTTGCAACTGGGAGTGGAGATTGCCATCCTTCCAGCCGTCGAGAGGGAAGTGCGCCATGGGGATTGGCCTCGATTACCAAGTAGCTTGAGCGGTCTCAACTCTATAAACCACAAATAGAGTGCTGATCAGTGTCGTTCCCCTCGAGTGACGACGGCGATGGTAGCGCGGGATGGGCTGATGGAAGTAACGAAGGCGGGAGGAGCGGCGCAGTCAATGGTCCTGGGAAACAACTGCCTGATTAGGCAGCTGCGGTTGTACAAAAGCGAATGACGATGAAATCATGGCTTCGCAGAGTCTCTCTCCATTCCACCTCCGCGTTCTTTTCCTCACACGCCCTGCCGGGCAACGACAACAGAACTCTTCATTGTACTCCGATCTCTGCATAGGTGAGTGCCCAACTGTTTTCGGCCACAAAAAAGTCTGACGCGTGTACGCCTCCAGTCAGAATCACATATCGACAAACCCAAAAACACATCGAAAACTCCCTCCTAACCCTCTCGTCCAACCGACTAGTTCACGAACGACATGCCTGACGAACCCGTGGCGCAGCCCCAGCCGCAGACGCAGCAGACGCAGCCCAAGAAAGACGAGAAGAAGTCGGGAAACGCGGGGAACAACCGCGGGCCGAAGCGGAGCGCGTCCACCTCCAAGCCTAACAACGCCGGCGGCGCCAACAATCAAGGCGGTCCCAGGCCGTCCTCGAGGACCAGCAGCAAGAAGAACAGCACCACGACGCCCGCTGAGTCAGGTTCTGAGTCGGCGGCCAAGAAGGGCGCCGAGAGCGATAGTGGCAAGAAGCAGGAGCCGCGCAAGAACAGCACCAATCGCGCGCCTGCCCATCGCAAGAGCTCTGGCTCGACTTCGACCGGTCCCAAGAAGCCCAACGCCGGTGGCGGCCAGGCGAATACGTCCCCGCAACCCGGAAACAGCGGCAGTGATGCGTTATCGTCCCTTCAACGTGTCATCAACGACCTGAAGTCCACGTCCCCCAACCCCAACCAGCAGCCGAGCACCGTTCCGCACGGCATCTCGGCTAACGCTCCCGTCTTCCAGCCCGGTGCTGCCGCTTTCCCTGCCAACTCGCTCGACCAGCAGAAGCACCGCAAGGCCTCCTCTGTCGGCGCCGGCGCGCTCTCCAACAACTTCAACTCCTTTGCCCCCGGTCTCCACGCGATGGTTGAGGACCACGAGGAGGGCGAGATTCCGGAGAACTACTACCAGCCGCCGCCCACCCACCAGCCTCGCTCCCAGTCGCAGAGCTTTGTGGCTCCTCGTTTCGCTGCCCTCGCTGCTCAGCAGGAGCAGGATGCGATTGGCCCCACTGGTCGCCCTCAGCTCGCCCCGAACTTCATGTTCGGAGCTCGCAAGCGCCAGGGCGGTCCTATGGGCCCGCTGAGCGAGGAGGACAATGGTTTCCAGTTCCCTCAGCAGCAGCAGCAGCCGCTTCACGAGGCTCCTAGGGAGCAAGGTCACCGCAAGGCCGACAGCCAGGGCGAGATCCACGGCATCATGGCCGAGCAGGTGCGTTGCGTATTTTCCATGACGTACGGTCGCTAATTGTCTTTCAGATCGCTCTGCAGAACCAGATTGAGGCGCTCCAGCAGCAACAGCAGGCCCTCTATCAGCAGCAATTGGCCTCCAACCAGGTCCTTTCCTACCAGACTCCTGGCTTGGCTCCTGGTCGTGGAGCGCATCGCCGCGTGCAGAGCACGGTGCCTATGGCCGGCAACGGCTATGGCGGTCCTCAGAACCCCATGGGCCAGTTTGGCAACCTCGGTACTCTCAACATGGGCCTTGACGGGCAGACCCAAGGCGTTCCTCGCGGGCATGGTCGCCGCCACAGCGTCAACGTCGTCAACAAGCCCGGCCAGTCGTTCGGTCAGTTCGATGGCTTCGACGACGGGTTCCAGCCGCCTCTCCCTCCCGGTGGTCACTCTCGTCAGGCCTCCCGTGCCGACTCTAGTTGGCGTATCAGTCAGTATTGATCGTTGTATCTCTTGCTACATGTGCTGACTACCGACTAGATGGTGGCGTTGGCGGCGTCCAGGCCAACAACGCGTTCGCCGCGGACCTCGCTCAGGCTCAGGCGCAGTTGCAGAGCCTGCAGCAGTTCCGCCAGGCGGCAGGTGGCCACCACCATAAGATGGCATCGTTCAGTTTCCCCAACATGCTGCCCAACATGATGGCGGCGAACATGATGGGCATCAACATGGGCGGCATCAACCTTCTCCAGCAGCAACAGCAGCAGTTTCAGTCGCAGCTCCAACAGCAGTCCAACCAACCCCAGCGCAAGTCCCTCTTTGCACCCTACCTCCCGCAGGCGTCCCTGCCGCCGCTTCTCGCTGCTGGAAAGCTCGTCGTCGGTATCCTTCGCGTCAACAAGCGCAACCGTTCCGACGCGTATGTCGCCACGGAGGTGCTTGACGCCGACATCTATATTTGTGGCTCGAAGGACCGTAACCGAGCGTTGGAGGGCGACATCGTCGCCGTGGAGCTCCTGGACGTTGATGAAGTCTGGGGAACGAAGAAGGAGAAGGAAGAGAAGAAGAGGAAAAAGGAGGAGAACTCGGCTTACGAGAAGTCTGGCGCCGGCCGCAAGGATGACAAGAAGAAGGACGACGTCGAGGTTGAAGGCCAGGGCCTGATGCTTTTCGAGGACGAGGAGTGAGTCGCGCATGCGTTTCCACGCCAGAGAGATTGACTGACAAGCCTCCCAGGGTCACTGACGAGGTTAAGCCTCAGTTCGCCGGCCACGTCGTCGCCGTCGTCGAGCGTATGCCTGGCCAGTTGTTCTCCGGCACTCTTGGTCTTCTGCGTCCCTCTTCGGCCGCTACCAAGGAGAAGCAGGAGGCCGAGCGTCGCGAGCGCGAGGGGATCACCGGTGAGGAGCCCAAGAAGGGCCCCATCGAGCGTCCCAAGATCGTCTGGTTCAAGCCGACGGACAAGCGTGTCCCTCTTATTGCCATCCCGACCGAGCAGGCGCCGCCTGACTTCGTCCAGAACTCCGAGGCCTACGTGGACAAGCTATTCGTTGCGTGCATCAAGCGTCACGTAAGTCTCTTTCAGTTGGGCGCTACGCGAGCATTGCTGACCATCCTTGTAGCCTATCAGCTCCCTTCATCCGTTCGGTACCCTCGTGGAGGAACTCGGTCCCATTGGAGACATTGAGGTGGAAACGAGCGCTCTGCTCAAGGACTGCAACTTCCCCACCGAGGACTTTGCCGACAACGTCATGAAGTGCCTGCCGCCTATGCCGTGGACGTGAGTAGCGCGTCTCGAAAGTGATGACTCTGAACTAACAAACTACCTAGCATCCCCGAGCGTGAGCTCGACCTTCGCAAGGACTTGCGCGGGGAGCGCATCTTTAGCATCGACCCGGACACCGCCAAGGACCTCGACGATGCCCTTTCCATCAAGGCCAACGAGGATGGCACATACGAGATCGGTGTCCACATTGCCGACGTGTCGTACTTCGTCAAGCCGAACACGGCTCTCGACCGCGACGCGCGCAAGAGGGCGACCAGCGTGTACCTCGTGCAGCGTGCCGTGCCGATGCTTCCGCCTACGCTCAGTGAGGAGCTCTGCAGTCTCGTTCCGGGCCAGGACCGTCTTGCGTTCTCTGTCGTCTTCACCATGACCAAGGACGCGAAGGTGACGAACAAGTGGTTCGGCAAGACCATCATCAGGTCCGCGGCGCAGCTGTCGTACGCGAATGCGCAGGACGTTATCGAGGGCCGTGTCCTCGGCGACGTCCCCGTCATTCCAGAGCACAACGCGGTCGACATCGAGCACGACATCCGCGTCCTGTATGACATCGCGAAGGAGCTGCGCAAGCAGCGGTTTGAGAACGGCGCGCTGTCCCTGGACTCACTGTCTTTGAGCTTCAAGCTCGACGAGACGGGCAAGCCGATTGACTGCGGCCAGCGTACCCGCGTGGAGGCGAACGACCTCATCGAGGAGTTCATGCTGTTGACCAACATCACGGTCGCGCAGCACATCGCCGTCCACCTCCCCGAGCAGGCCCTGCTCAGGCGCCACGACACCCCCATCGAGCGTCGCTTGAACAACTTCGTGGAGCGCGCTAAGCGCCTCGGTGTCGACATGGACATCACGTCGTCTGGTGCCATGATGCGCTCCTTCGACGCCATCAAGGACCCCATGACGCGCAAGCTGCTCGAGCTGCTGTCGTTCAAGGCCACCCAGCGCGCCAAGTACTACTGCGCGGGCATGCTCGACATCGCGAAGTACCACCACTATGCACTCAACGTGCCTCTGTATACGCACTTTACGTCGCCTATCCGCCGCTACGCCGATGTGTTGGTGCACCGCCAGCTCGAGTCGACGCTGCAGAGCACGCCTGGTGAGGCGAAGTTCATGATGGACCGTGATGCGGTCGCGAAGGTCGCGCAGCAGTGCAACATGTGAGTTTTCCTATGCGTGTAAAGTGGGTCGTTACTGACCCTACTCTTCAGTAAGCGCGACTCTGCTGTGCTCGCCCAGGAGCAGTCGGCGCACTTGTTCTTGTGTGTCCTGATCTCGGACCTCACGCACCGCTACGGCCCGGTCATTCGCCAGGCCAAGGTCATCAACGTGCTCGACGCTGCCTTCGATGTGCTCGTTCCCGAATTCGGCATTGAAAAGCGTGTCCACGTCGACCAGATGCCCATCGACGTACGTTGCCTCCCTAACCCTAGAAGGCTAATGCTGACTTCTTTGTCTAGAACCACGTCTACGATGAGCACACGCACGCCCTGCAGATCTACTGGTCGAACCGCGATGTGATAACCTGGCTCGCCGAGAACAGCGACGACGAGCATCTGAAGAAGGTGAAGCAGAACGCCGAGCAGCACGCGCTGAAGATGGAGGTTGCTTCTCGCTCGGTGCACGACGAGAGCGCGCTCTTTGATGAGGACGATGGTGACGACGAGATCGTCCTCGGACGTGACAATGTCGACGCGACCAAGGAGACCTCGAAGCAGAGGCTCATCTCGATGGCGAAGGCCGAGCCTACCTTCGAGGGTCTGCGCACGACCCCGGCCGGGCACAAGATCCAGGAGATCAAGGAGCTGCAGACCGTGCCCGTACGTATACATCAACTGGTGACTTCGCCGCGAAGACTGACGGTCTCCAGGTCATCGTGACGGCGGACCTGACGAAGAGTCCCCCTGTTATCAAGGTGTACAGCGTCAACCCGTACGCCGAGACTAAGAAGAACTGAGGATAGGGTCGGATGGACTTTGACGCCCTTTTAACGGTGCTTGAACCGTTGTACTAGTATTTGGATCTATGCACTCTTTCTTTCGCGTTCTTTCATCACTTACTGACTACCGTACGATGTCCGACGACCCTGGACTCCCCATGGCCCCAAGGCTGGCCCCATCGAACGTATAGCCTCACAAACCCATACTCTTCTCTGGCCGTCCTCCTCTTCGTACTTCCTCCCCACTTCCCCGCTGTTTCCTTTCCACATTCGAATATGTCGCACCTCATGTCATGTCTTTTGACGATTTGTACTTATCGATGCCTCCCATGTATACGTTCTGGACGAGAATCAATTGTATTCCTCGCTGTTTGCTTCTACCTCGAGTGAGCGTCCCCACGAGAAGCGCGGGCGCGAGAAGTGGGGTGTGTGGGTGCCCGTGGGGGATGCTGAGCCAAGATGAAAGGTGTGGTGAAGAAAGAGCCGGGGCAGCGTCGAGGCACGGTGGCGGACTGAGCGAGAGCGGTGACTAGGCCCGGGCCGGGGACCGACAGCTGAGTCGACCGCTCTCGATTGCTTTGATCAGTCGTTCATGTTGCTCTGCGCGCCTCACAGGACCGCCCGCGCGGGGGTTCGTATGGGACACAGGGCGCCGCTGGCCAAGGACGAGCCCAAATAGGGCTATTTCGGGGAGGCCCGGACGTTTCCGGAAGCACGCAGCGTGCAGTGCGACATGCGAGGCTCGCGTCTGCATACGGCCGCGTTACGTCGCCGAGCGCCACATATAAAACCGACGATCGACCCCCGCCTGCAGTCCGCCACATCATTCACGCACGCAATTTGCGCCTCTTGCTCTTGACCACAACACCCTATATACCGCGGAGGACCCGAGGAACTCGCGCAAACCCATTGAAATGGCTGTTGCAGTCGCCGAACGCGCAGCAAGCGCGCCCTCATACAGTACGTTGGCGCCACAGCGCGTCGGGCCTTTGTACTCATGTTCCCTGGCAGAATGCGCGCCTGCAGACTTGCCCCCAGAGCTGGTGGACGAGATTATGCGCCACCTGCGCGACGACAAGCGCACGCTCAACGCCTGTTCCCTCGTCTCCCACAGCTGGATACCCGCCAGCCGGAGATACCTCTTCAATCGTCTAGAACTGCGCATCGACACGTTCTGCCACTTCTTCATGTTCGCTGCCGAGATGGTGTACACCGAAGTCGTCACCATGTACACGCAGTTGCTCTCCTTCCTCCGCCAGCACCCCGACATCACCTCCTGCGTGCGCGAGCTCTCCATCCAAACCGACTTCCAGTTTGGCCTCGACAGCCGCCCGGAGCTGGTCTCCGTCGTCTGCGGCATCCTCGGCCAACTCACAAGCCTGCACATTCTCGAGGTCGATTCCCTCATCCCTCACTGGGATCAGCTAAGCTGGCGCTTCCGCAAGAGCGTGCACGACGCGCTTCAGCTGCCTTCCCTCACCGAGTTTCATCTCAGCTGCGAGAGTGTGTCGCAGAGCAGCCTCGACGCGCTTCTGAGCGACGCATACAGCCTGAAGACCTTCACGCTCTCGCGGGTGACCATCCGCGAAGACGGAGATGAAGGCATGTATGGAGATGAGTGGGATCTGTCCCACAAGGCCCAGCTGGACGCGCTTCATCTCACTCTGAACCGCCCTCGTTACGACTGGTTCTTGGAGGGACACTGCCCGCTCGACCTGGACGAAGTGCGCGAGCTCGTCATCGGCGTCCACCTCGACCGGCCAGACGACCTGAACGCCTTCCAGCTCGTCGACGCACTGGGCGCGTCATTGGAGCACCTCGAGCTCGACGTGTCCCACACGGATGATTCTCGTAAGTCCCCCACATTCCCCGCGCTTCCCATCGATGCTGACCGGGGCGAATGTGTTTAGGCGCCGTCACGCTCCCCGCACTCAATCTGTGGAAGACACCCCAGCTGCGGGTTCTGTCCCTGACGAACTCGCAGGGCGTGCTGTCTATGGACGCTGACTCGTGGCTGGTCAGCTTCTTGTCCTCATTGCACTGGGAGTACACGCCAGAGTGCCGGCTCGCGCCCGCGTGCGCGATTGAAGAGGTGGAGATTACCTTCGAGGCGGCGCATGTCGACGCGCGGCGGACGACGTGGGAGGCGCTCGAGAACGCGCTCTGCTCGCCGGCGCTCGAGGGGCTCAAGCGCGTGTACATGGTCGTCATGTACGACAACTTCACGCGCAAGTCCGCGATGCATTTTAACCCCACATTCCCGACGCTGTGCGCGCGCGGCGTCGCGGTACATGTTACCCATCGGCGCAGCACGTACCACTGAGCTGCGCTGAACATCCACTATTCACCACACACTACGCACTATACATAGATGGTTTCGGTTTCTTTTTTTTACTCTGCTCGTCTCTGCTGTCTGTAATTGTCGCTGTACACTCTGGATCTCTCATCTTTACCGTCTCATCCCATATCTCCCCGCTCATCTCCATCTCTCACCTGCTTCCCTGTACTCACATCACGATTTATCTTGACGATTTCCTTGTACCTCATAATGTAATGGGCGTACCACTACTACTACGGCCCGCGCCTACAAAATGGACAAGCTTTGCACCCCTTGTCCATCATATACGGACTCTTGCTATACCCTTCATCTTGCTACCATCACTGTACCGCAGTAGGCCCCGGTACTCGCATACCTTAGACGCCCTACTATAGATGTCTTTTTGGAATTCTGAATCGCTATCCTCGATGGACTTCTGACTTCTAAAGCAGGAGTGAGAATCAATGTCCTGACCTGGTCTGCAAGGTTCATACAGCGCACTCACGAACGGCTGCCGAGGGAGACTAGAACTTCACAGCAAACCGCGGGTCTTTCGCATCGATGACGTCGAACAATACCTTCCTAATCCGGACGTCTTATCAACTCTCATGCCTATCTCAGCCGGCTTCGGAACTCGCGACATTGCGTGCGGGGAATCCTCACGAAGTGCCAGCATGATCCCGGTACTAGACGCATCGTACAACTTCCACCTTAACACCCACCATCATGGCTGAGAATGTCGTGAAGGAGGTCCTCCTCGTCGGCTTCGGTGCCGTGGGGGCTGTATGTACGTTGGCTTCCTTGTTCGTGACAGTGGTTTGTGCTGATGAGACCCATCAGACTCTCTCATACTGCAGAACTCAGGAAAGGTCAACTTGACCGTCGTAGCGCGCAGCAATTACGAGGTCATCAAGAGTCTGTACCTATGCAGCCGTCGCTCTCCCTCTCAGAAGGTTTTAACCCTATTCACAGACGAAGGCGTGCACTTCAAGAGCGAGAAATTCGGTCATATAACGGGCTGGAAGCCGCATCGAGGTAAGCGCGATATCCTTCCAAGCATTCACGCCGAGCAGTGTTCACTGCCGCGTCCTTCTCAGTCGTAAACTCCGTCGAAGCCGCCGCCGACCGAGCCTACTCCCACGTCTTCATCGCCGCCAAATGCGTGCCGGAGGTTCTACCAAACTCCAAGCTCATTGCGCCGCTCCTGTCCGACGCCTACATCAACGCGCACTATTCTCAACCCGCCTACGCTGAAGCTCAACCCATCTATGTGCTCCTCCAAAACGGCTGGAACTTCGAGCGCGAATTGTACGAGCGACTGAAGGCACTGGGAAAGGGGGAGCCCAGGATCGTGAGTGCGGCGCTGTATATTTGGACGAATATGCAGGGCGCGAATGTGGTCAGGCATAGTGCGTTGGTGAGTTTGAAGGCTATGTGAGAGGGTTTGGGCCCTGATGTATGAAGGTATGTCTGACTTTTGACGCAGGAGCGCATCGTGCTGGGAATGTATCGTTACGAGGACTACACGACAATTGTAAACAGCCCAGACGAGCAAGCCGTGTTGGATGACTTGAACGAGATATTGACGGTGAATTTCTCCTTCAAGATTGACGTCTGATGTATCCGCTGACTCTTTTGCCAGGCCGGTGGCAGCACGGTCGAGCTCGTCACCGAAATCCAACGTCGCAAGTATGCGAAGAACATGCTGAACATCAACTTTGCGGGCTATGCTTGCTTGACGAGGTATATAAACAGCGGTCACTGCAGCGTCGTCATGACAGACGCTGACCTCTTGGGTTTCCTAGGTATACTCTCATGGCGATATTCCGACCTCCTCCGTCGGATCCTTCGCAGCAGTACACACCATACGTGCACCCATCGACCGTCGATCGCATAGAAGAGTACACCATCCCCGCGATGACATCGCTCTTGCACGAGCTCATTAAGTTCGGTACGAAGCCAAGTGCTTACACCACCTCATCTTTTTGTCGTTGATCTACGTTCACCCACAGCACGCGTCCTGGGCTTCCCCGACGGCCCAGACGGCATCCCGTCCAGCATGGTCGAAGAGGCCATGCAATCGACCAAGGAAGCGCACGCCACGCCGGAGGCTGCACATATCCCGAGCACGCTGCTAGACATTGAAAAGGGGCGTCCGATTGAGGTGGAGGTGATTTGGGGCGAACTGATTAGGACGGCAAAGGCGAGAGGCGTCGAAATGCCGGTGAGTTGGGCGGTTTCTACAAAGGCGTAACATTCAACGAATCAGCTGACTTGCGTATTCGACAGCGCGCAGAGACGATCTACTCTATGCTGTTGGTCGTGCAGAACCAACTTCTACGAGAGAGGACCGCTCGGTGATAGATCTGTCACGAGTGTAAACGCTTGGCATATCAGAATCCGTGCGGCAGAGTCGTCCTTTTCTAAAGGGCGCCCGCCTCGAACTGAGATCCGTGAATATGTCGGCTCTGCCTGACTGACCGCATTCCTTCATAACAATCATCATCAATCTCTTCACCGGTCCTATTACAACAGTATCCTTCTGACTGAGAGCCCATTCTATAACGGTCCGATTCGGCGTGCTCGTCGCTGCGTATAGGATGCGGAGCGCGCGTATGAGCGCGCGGAAAGCGCCCATGACCTCGCCGGTTACATTCGGATTTAGAGTCGAGTCACAGCTTCGGGGACGGTCAGCCTTGCCTTAATCAGCGCTTTCCTTGGCTTGTACCACCACTACTGTCAACATAGTCAGTCCTATCATGTCACAAGCAATGCAGGAGGTCCTGCTCGTCGGATTTGGCGCGGTAGGGGCGATATGTAAGTAGGCACTGCGTCGTCTGCAGATCAGCACTGTACAGCGCTCTGGCACTGATGTCATACCTCACTAGACTCCCTCATTCTGCAGAACTCGGGCAAGGTCAATCTGACCGTGGTGGCGCGAAGCAATTATGAAGCTATCAAGAGTAGGTTCAACCGCGTGTGACAGAATATGGTTAATCGTCTACACAGATGAAGGCCTGCATTTCAAAAGTGAGAAATTCGGCCATATCCCGGGCTGGAGGCCACATCGTCGTAAGTCAGCGTCTTGTATCGACGATTTGGCTATTGCAGCGTCCCGCTAACAATACATACCATCTCAGTCCTGAACTCCATGGAAGCCGCCGCCGACAGGGCGTACTCTTACGTCTTCATTGCCTCAAAATGCGTCCCCGAAGTGGTCCCAAACTCCAAGCTCGTCGCGCCCCTCCTCGCAGAGACCTACACAAGCCGCTTCGCGCAGCCGACCTACGTGCTTCTGCAGAACGGCTGGAACTTCGAGCGCGAGCTGTACGAGCGGCTGAAGGCTCTTGGGCAGGGCGAACCGCGACTTGCCAGCGCAGCGCTGTATATTATGACCAACCTGATTGGGGAGAACGTGATTGAGCATAGTGCGCTGGTGAGTTCTGTGTTGGCCGCTAAGCGAGTCGGAGGAGAGGTGCCGATGAGCCAAATAGGAACGCCTCGTTCTTGGGATGTATCGCTATGAGGACTACACAACTACGGTGAACAGCCCGGAAGAGCAGGCCGTGTTGAACGATCTCGAAGCTATCCTGACTGTAAGTTATGGACTATCATATCTCGGTTTGCCGTATGATGCTTATCCCAACATAGGCGGGCGGCGGCACTGTTGAGCTCGTGACAGAGATACAACGTCGCAAGTTCGTCAAGAACATGCTGAATGTGACGTTTGCTGGTTACTCGTGCTTGACAAGGTATGGACTTACAATCTCGCTGGGACTCGCGAAAGAAATTGAATAGACCGCCTACAGATACCCTCTCATGTCGATGTTCCGCCCACCGCCGTCGGATCCTTCGCAGCAATATTCGACGTACGTGCACCCTTCGACGGTTGACCGCATAGAAGAGTTCACCATACCCGCTATGTTGGCGCTATTGAACGAGCTGATGAACTTCGGTATTTCCATCTTTGACAACAGCGTCTGGATCATTCAACATATCACAGCTCGCGCCATGGGACTCACGGAAGGCGCCGATGGCATACCAGCCAGCACGGGAGAGGATACTATGAAGCTGATCAGGGTCAACCACAACACTCCCTCGGCCACCCACAAGCTGAGCACATTGCTGGACGTTGAGAAGGGGTACCCCATCGAAGTTGAAGTGATCTGGGGCGAACTCATTCGGACAGCGAGGGCTCGTGGAATTGATATGCCGGTGAGTGGTTTTTGTATTGTATGTCATTAATTTTTCACTGACGGTGTCCCCTATAAGCGCACGGAAACTGTTTACTCCATGCTGCTCGTCGTGCAGAACCAAATCCTTCGCGAGAGGTCTATGAAGTAAAGACCTCATGTATGCTAGCTAAACTGCGTGTGCAGAGACAACTATATCTCTGAAATATACAGTATGTACCAGTTATGTGATCCTCAATTTGTCTGCAGTCAGACCAACGCCGCGACTGCCGATCATACTGAAGTTCGAGTTCACGACGCATCGCAGCCATTTTCGCCCTTGTAACTGGCCCCCGAGCTGCAGCTGCGGCCCATCTTATCCATCAGACGCACATTGACACACCGCTCAGACATCGGTAGGCCAGGCAGTCGTATGTTTCGTCCAGTCTTTAATATGCGCTCGCTTCGCAGTCCCCGCCGTCTCACCCATCCAGCACGAGCCCGAAGCATCCGGTGCCCATCTCCCTGTACTACGTTACTGGCCTCAAAGCCTGGAACTTCGTACCCTTCGCGAGGATGTCAGTTCGTTTCGTTTGCCAAGCTTCTTCATAGCGTTCATGCAAGTTCAAGCAAGCGGATCAAATGGCGATAGGATGGCATTTCCACGGTGCTCGGGCTAGGTTATTCAATAATTGTACAGCGAGACAGATATAGCGAGATTTTCAAAGCATAGAAGTACAGTGCAGCGGCGGGGATTACTGCCAAGAACTGTCAGAGCCTCATCGCATGCAACATCAACACGCAAGCTTACCGAGAAGTACATGCGACGCGCTTGTGCGTCGTGAAGCGCCCTGAAGTCGCGCTTGAAGGCATCAAGTGACGCCGGCTGCTCCTCACTGTCGCCCACCGACTCTGAAGAGTCCACCCTCTGAGCCGGGTCGTAGTGCGTCTTGGCCCTCGCGCACACGATGTCGGCGTCTGCACAGATAATCAGACCCATGCCTCCAAGGTGAACATTGAGACTCACAGTAGACCGGCGCCGGGATCGACACGCTGCGAGTGCTGCGCGCGTACAAGTGGCACAGCGCAAACGACAGCGACTGCAGGCTGTCGGCAGTGAAGTTGTTCTCGTCGTAGAGAACCGAGTAATGCGCAGGGCGAGAGGTGCCGAGCAGGCCACCATGCGACTGCAGGTAGAAGTCGAACTCGGTGGGGTGCGCGATGTCCGAGTCGATGACGGTGCCAGCAGGGCAGTTGCCGGAGCGGCGGTCGCCGTCCCGCTGGTCCTTAGGGAAGAAGCGCTGGTGGTGGCGCTTGGCCACGATGATCATCGTAATCTTCGCGTCGATGCCTAGGTCCTTGCAGGCCTCTGTCGGTAGCTTATGATCAGCACTGAGAGTGATTGATAGTAGCGTAGAACGCACTCTTCAGCAGAGGTAGCTCCTGCTCCAGCACTGCCTTGAACTGGCCCTCGGAGACACCGTCGCGGAAGAAGATGATACGCTTAGGTGCCGCTGCGCCCGGCGGCTTCCCCTCCCTCTGTTTACGGTAGTCCATGGCCAATACAAGGATGTGCTTTGCCATGTCATCCAGGTCCTCGATGATTTCTTGGCGTCCAGTTTGAACACGAGCAGTCGCAATGTACTTCGCATTATTGGAATCGACATTGCCCACGACGGAGGTAAAGGACGGTCGACCTTCAGTACCCGGTGCCGGATGAACAACATCGGCGCCGAAGACTACAGTGGGGTGATGCGGATCCGTTAGCGCGGTCACAGACGAGGCCTCGGGAATCGTGTTGATGCCGCCTATCTTCACGTTCACCCTGACATTGCGAGTGAGCACAGATCGTCCGCTGACTAACAGCATCAGAGACTTACTTGAGGCAAACATTTGCATAGTACTGCGACGTCGCCCGGAGGCACTTCTTGGCCTTCAAGCACTGTGTGGGTATACCATTCTGAATATCCCCCCAGCTAGTGGTCGGTCAGACGTTGCGCGTGACAACAAGCGGTATAGGAGCAAACTCACAACTTGACCTCAGTGTACATGTCGTTGCCGTTTTCCGGCAGGACGACAATGATCAGGGAGGGATCCTTCGCTTTGGCTCTTTATGCGCATGAGACCAGTACGCGCAACCTCAACGGACTATGACTTACCTCTGGCACTGTTCGCGGGCATCGTCGAGCTGCTTGCTAATGCTAGCTTGCCCATTTGCTTTGGGTACTTTGTAGGCGGGTCGATCCGGTATCACCATCCCCACCTGGCGACATGCGCTCACGAATCCTTTGATGAGCTCCTCTATGGAGGCATCGTTGAAGCGATTCTCGAAATTGACGACGACCCACTGCTGGATAGTCTGCGCGAGGTAGAATTTTTTGTCGATCCTGTGTACAAAGGTCAGGAATGAGTGAAACAACTACCATGCTACTTACATGTTCCACGCGCCGTCCTTCGGTTGAATCGTTGATTGCTTCGAGCCATTGCCATACTGGAGCTTGGGTGGGGTAAGGACCCGTGCGTTGACCTTGACGAGGCCTTGCTCTGTGTTGACGTTCAGGCCGAATGCCCGGACGTACTCTGACTGGCCGTATGCCAGCACCTACGCACATACATGTTAACCCGATGAAAGGCAGCTCGCGGTGCAGTAACTTACCGCACGGCCATCCTGGATCGCGCGCATCCGTTGCTGGGGCGGCTGAGTCGCGAACTCGACGACCTTGTCTGTCTTGTCCGCCGGGACTTGCTTGCGCATCAATTGTCCGGGCGGGACACGGCACAGCTCGAACGGGATAATGGCACCATTGCCGACCTACATCCGCCTCAGTAACAATATCAGACTAATCCTCCTCGACAGACTCACCTCCACGCAGATGAGATCTGGGTACTTCAACTTTATCCCGAGCGACTGGAAGTGCTGTGCGACCGAGATTTTCTGATCGTTCTTCAAGAACATCAACTGCGCCGCGCCCTTCGTCGTCAGTTTCTTTACGGTCCGCGTCTTCGGCGGCGCGCCTGGCGCTTCCGTTATGACGCGCACGCCGGCGATCTGCCGCTGCAGGCGAAGGACTTCGCGAACGGGTATGCCGTTCCTAGAGGAGAGGAACATGACGTCGTTCGGGCGGCGGCCAAGGACGTCGAGGGCGAGCTCGATGAGGGATCCGCCGCGGAACATAGCGCCGGTGCTGATGTCGACGTTGATGAAGCACCGCTCGATGCCGGGGCGGACGCTTTGGAAGTACCCGCGCCACAGTTCGATGCCGCCCCCGATGGCGGAGACCTCGCGAGGGGTGAAGAACGACCGGGTCTGCAGGGCATTAGATGGGTCTCGGGACAACAGGGCGGAACAAAACGCACGTTGCACGGATAGGTCAAGCTAGGTTGCATGCGAACGACGACATTCAGCGCCTTGGGTACATGTCAGCATCGAGCAGCATTGACTAGAGGTAGAGCTCACCGTTATAGCAGTGAGGACGTGATTATCATGGCTCTGTTTGCCGACGATAAAACGCTGCAATGTCCTGACGAGCCGACATCAGCACGCGTAGTAGTACGTCGAGAAAATTTAGCGCACTCGGGGTTGACCTCCGCGACCTTCGTCAACCGTACGGTAAAGTCTTTCGGCGGATGTCCAGTGTCATCACCGAATGTGAACCTGAACTGTGAACACAAGATCAGTCACGTAGTATGAGCGCGTGAGTATTGGCATACATCATGCGACTCCGCCCCTCCTGGGAACGGCAGCGCGCGAATGGCAAACAGGTTCTTGCGCCCGTCGTATACGGCGGGTGGGGTGAACATTCCAAGAGCGACGTTCTTCTGAAGGAATTCGATGAGGCGCATGTTAAGCTTCGCAGGCAGGGTCTTCTCGTCGGGATGAATAACTAGATGAGTGAATAAGCGCCGCCTCGTATGTTGTAAAGTAATCACACATACCAACTGGACGAAATATCAGCATACGAACGATGAACACTCGGAGCATACAGTGACTCGTAGAGTATAGGCACGCACCGTCATAATGATGGATGATACTGTCCGGTAGCGAAGTCTCGAAGGAGTTGGCGAAGACCTCCAATGGCCGTCCAGCGGTGCCAAAGTTGGGACGCTGAGTAGGGTCAGCAACATGCTGGAGTCATGCGAAGCGGCGATGGAGGGATGTCCGGCCCCATCCCATCAGGTGCCGAATCTCATAAGCGCCGGGAAGAGGCATCCCGCAAGGACGCCACACTACGCTCACGACAGCGTGTGCGTCAATGTGTGGTGTCAGCGCATCCGACTGGACCTCTCAGCGATCCGTGGAGGCTCGCGACACGTCGGTGGCACTTGAAGGGGAAGGGGCGGCGGCGATGTCGAGAGCAGGGCACTCACCTTGACGCCGACTGTCGTGACATGGGGACTGATGTTGACGGGGCGACCAGTCTTGCCGTTCGCGGATGCCAGGCCATGGAGGGGCACAGCAACGGGACCACCTCCGCGTCCGCGTCGGCCAACGAGGGAGGCGCCTACAGGGAGTACGTGAGCGACGACAATAAGCGCCGCGATCGGAGACTCACCTCGAGGGTTCGTACTGACTCCGCGTCCACGTCCACGGGTGGCCATGTCGAGTAGGATGTGCTGAGAGGTAAGGTGAGGAAGGGAGAGGGGACAGAGGAGAGCAGGTGGAAGTGGGAAGGAAGGAGGAGCGTGGGGAAGATATACGCTCGGTTCCCTTCTTTGATGCATGGACGGCACATGACCTGTGGCCCCCTGCCCTTTGTTCCAAATGCGGTCGTCAAAGGCGGAAGCTGATTGTCCGCGGCACTCCCCGGCGTCCACAGGCCAGGGTCGAAGGCGATAGACCTATTTGTCCGCAGTGGACGACCTCGAAGAGTCAGTAGACAGACCAAGGACCCCAACATTTCTGCAAGTGCGACTGAATCGATTCAACCCCGCGCCGCCCTATAACCTCTCCCTGCAACCAAGGCACCTTCGACGCACTTCCTCTTCCCACAGTGGAGGATACGACACCCAAGCTTCCCATACCATCCATAGGACATTGCCCCGTATCCCGTGCAGGGTCCTTTAGCCCTATCCCAGCCCCAAGCGTGCATTCCCTGAACACCCAATCCAGGGGGCATCTTACCAAACCAAACACCGCTGGAACACCGCAGAGGGTTTCCTGATATGTCGATCAGAGATAGACTGCACGACATTTCATTAAGAATGCTTGTCCTATTCATTGCCTGTACGTGTACCATAAGTCACATCGCGCCCGGGAGTGCTTCTTGCCTGTAAGCCATTGAGCATCATTGAAGGAGACCCGGGCGCTTGAGTGCGGCGCGCTTGCATGCCTGCCTTGTTCACGCAGCATTGCTGGATGTTCAAAGTCGACCTTGCGAATTCGTGTCGGTATACCCGCGGTGTCGTCTTCGACGGCGCTTCTCACCGCTTATGGGAGTCCGTAGGAGTGACGGTGGTGTTGTGGTAGTGAAGAGCCCCCAATGCAGACGCAGAGGAAGGACGAGACGCCCACGCGATCGCTCGCTTAAAGAGTGTCGTGGCGTTTCTGGTGACCGAGGCGGTTCTTCGCGGAAGGCACGGGTAAGTGTACAGCGCGCAGAGCGCGAACCTTTGTGCTCTCGCTCTGAGGGCTTCGTGCCAGTGCTGCGGGTCAACTCTGGTAGGGGACGCCATCCACCGCGTGCCATTCGCGTCTTGCCTTCCTCTTCAGGGACAACGCAGTCCACAGGTCTTTCAATTATGGAGGAAGCCGTCCCGAATGAGATGTCGACTGAGGATATACATTTGGAGGCGTCGGAAATACTGAGGACGACGAGAAGGGAAGGCAACAGCGCAGCTGCAACAGTGGCGGCAGCTCGGCCCGAGCACGTGCATTGACGTATCCCGAGGCGTCGACGGTCGAGGAAGAAGAGATGTTATTCTCTACTAACACGCGAGGAGGACGTTGAACTTCTGCTCTAAGCCGCTATCTCTATCTCTTCTTTTGGAGAGCTACCTTCTGGGTCTCCTGGCAGTCCCCCGACTCCCTGAACCTTACTCCCTGCGAGCCCGGAAAGTTATCATACGCGTCGAACGCGTCGCGGTACCCTCTGGATTACGGAGCACAACCCTGGCGTCCCCATGACATATCCGAACGATGGAGGTCGCGGCTCTACCTCCCAGGAACCCTCGTCGTCGAGCCAGCCTGCTGACAGAAGGATAAGCGGTGTCCAGCTATCTCCATCCTCTACTTCCTCGCGTCCGGACAAGCAGCCATACCGCCCCCTCCCCCATACCCTCGAAGAATTCCGCATCCAAGAGGGCCGCAACTTGCGGAAACGCCGCCTCCAGGACCTCTACCAGCGCCTGCTGCAATCCCCGCCGGAAGCCAATCACGACGCGCCCGATGGTCATCCCGTCGACGAGCAGCACTGGACGCCCGAGCGCGCGAAGCGGCTCAAGTCCCAGTACGACGCCGAGTTCCTCAAGAAGTGCGGCGGCCACATCGGCTGGCGGACGTTCAAGGAGTACGCGGAGGCGAAGGAGGAGGGTGCGTCATTGGCCGGCCTGGGTGATCGCCGCGAGCGCTGACCTAGCCTAATATAACCGCTTGCAGAGCTCTGGAAGGTCTTCCATGACGAGCTCGACTTGGACGGGAATGGTCACCTGGACGCGAGCGAGCTCAGCTATGCGTTGCGTAAATCAGGTCCGTTCTGGGACCGCCCGCCCACTTCGTCATCTAACGCGCGCACTCTGCCAGGCATCAAGCTCGACCCTCCTGTGCTAAACGACCTCATGACGGCGCTCACATCCTCATCACAATCCAATACCATATCCTTCGCCGACTTCCGCGACTTCCTCTTGCTATTACCCGTCAAAGTATCGCCTACGGAGATCTACCGCTTCTATGAGGTTAGGAAGCTCATGGGCGATGACGGACGCGGACCGGCGCGGGTGAACATGGAAGGTGCGCGATAATAGCTATTGCGTTATATAGCACGTCTGATCGGGGCTTCCAAACAGGCGACGTGAGCTTGAGTGCCGAAGATAAACCACCAGGTGCGCATTTCGTCTCATGCCATCATGCCCCCCATCGACCGTCCCCCTAGGTACCCAACGGCAAGAACAACACGCCGATGACGAGTTTGAGGACGACGAAGATGAAGAGGAAGCTGACGATCACCATGTCCTCGCCGGCTACACCGCCCTCCGCTTCCTCCTCGCTGGCGGTATCGCCGGAGCAGGTGAGCCGCATCACTATATTCCCCTCACAAGGACTCACGCGGGCTAGTCTCCAGAACATGCACTGCACCCTTCGATCGCTTGAAGATATTCCTCATCACCCGTCCGCCAGACCTTGGCGGCGTCAAAGTGTCTGGTGTACCCACTCCCGGTCTCCATGCATTACGGACAATCTTCCATGCTGCTTCGCGTATATACTTGGAGGGTGGTGTGCGTGGCTTTTGGACGGGTAATGGCTTGAGCGTCGCGAAGATCTTTCCTGAGAGCGCGATCAAGTTCTTCACATACGAGTCCTCAGTGAGTAGTGCGCCACTGCTGTGTCATAGCGTGCCAATGCCCTGTAGAAACGCTTCTTCGCCCAATACGTTGACCATGTGGACGACTCGAGGAATATCAGCGGCACAAGCAGATTTCTGAGCGGAGGTCTTGGTGGAATAAGCGCCCAACTCAGTGAGCCTCCTTCCCACCCCTTCGGCAAGCTGTGCTCACGAGTTTATCACCCAGGTATCTACCCGATAGAAACCCTGAAGGTAATCTTGCTTGCGATCTATGTTCTCAAGCGCCCGACTTATGACGGCCCAGACCCAAATGATGAGCAGCACGGGAAACTCAAAACGCACGCTACGACAAGCAATCGGCCACTTGTGGACATTAGGCGGCTACCGGGCATTCTATCGCGGGCTCAGCGTGCGTGGGCGAACTGTTAACCTTCCTCACATACTGAACCCCTTCTGCCCTCCAGATCGGCCTCGTCGGCGTCTTCCCCTACTCCGCGATCGACATGTCCACCTTCGAGGCGCTCAAGCTCACCTACATCCGCTCGACGGGGCACGACCCAGGGGTGCTCGCGCTGCTCGCCTTCGGCAGCGTGTCGGGCAGCGTGGGCGCGACGAGCGTGTACCCGCTCAACCTCGTGCGCACGCGGCTGCAGGCGAGCGGCTCGAGCGGGCATCCCCAGAAGTACACGGGCGTCAAGGACGTGGTCGTCACGACGTACAACCGCGAGGGCTGGCGCGGGTTCTACCGCGGGCTGTTCCCGACGCTGGCGAAGGTCATCCCGTCGGTCTCGATATCGTACGTCGTGTATGAGCATAGTAAAAAGAGGTGCGTGTAGCGACAGTGTGGTATGGGATGGTTGGGAGATGATGCTGACGGTTATTTTGCAGCCTTGGCGTATAGGATACCCTCGCGATGTACAACGCTATCTTATGTGTGCACTTGCGTTTAGAGATCTACTGCTCATTGCATTATCATACAGTAATTGATGAATTGGCCAGCCGCCGTGTCGGGTTGGTGTGGTATAATCATTCAACGGCGCTATGGTTATACGAAGTCGGCAGCAAAGGCTACGAGCATACGAGGTATCCGGACAAATATCTGATGCTGTCAAAGGGCGCATCAGCTTCACGAGGGATCAATAATCGGACGGTATCCGACCTTACCTTGGATGCGTGGCCCGTCTAGAGATCACTGAGGAAGGCGGCAAGTCTTCCGTGGGTGCCTCCAGCGCTGTCCTGTGACTGTGTTTGGGAGTTTTGCTTGTTGCGAGCAAGCATCTCCTGCAGGGCAGACGACTTTTTCTTTTTGGGTCGAGGACGCGCTTGCTGGGTAGTAGGCGCGGGTGAGTTGACTATAGTTGTAGCCTCGCGAGATGAGGGAGCGGGTGGGGGCTCGGCTACTGGCATGACTGGTATGGGTACCGCTCGAATTGCTTGTGGTGCAGTAGCAGCACCTACGCGGCGTCCTCGCTTCATTCGCGGGAAGGTCGATGCTTTACTTTGAGGCGGGATGGCCAGCGTATCTATCCAGCCGCAGAGTCCGCATGTTTTTGTCAAGGCTTTTGAGGTCGAGGCCTTCCCTTCGCTGGCCTGCAAAGGGCCTCTCGATATCCTGATGCGGGACATGCCCTCGAGGGAGTATGCGCCACACTTTGAGCACGCATTTGGCAGTGATGCTTGCGTTTCCGTTCTTCTACATCGTGTCGCGTGAGTCGCGGAGAGAGCTGGTGCGACAGGTAGCAGCGCGACGTGCAGCGCCTCCTGGAATTTTGAGGTGGGGTCCATGTCTGATGTGATCGCCGGAGACAAAAGAGAACAATAGACGCACCCAAAACTGGCTATTGGGCCATGTTGATCGATAGCCTCCTCGGGATCAGCCCCATTGTTCTCCTCCATCCCCGACTCTGGCCATGCTTTTGTGTTCTCCCGCCATCTAGATACCTTTCTCACGCAATACCCGGCACGACCACGTATCCCCCCTTCTCCTGCAACCACTACCATGTCGACGACGAGCCCACCACGTTCAGCAAGCACGCGCCCGGACGAGTGGCAGCCGGGCGGCTTTGCGACGAAGCATGGCTTCTCTTCTGCCTCGGACCTTCCTATGGCACCGCGCACCATGCCCACCAAGGGCCATAAGACACGACCCTCCATAACAAACCCCATGGGTTGGCTGTCGCGATCGACTACCAGCAACTCCATTAGCCCGGGCAGGCATCGCGGCGAAGACAAGTCTGAGCGATCCATAGAGCATGGCTCGGAGCGTGGACGCCTCGGCGGGGGCGCTATCATTGTCGGGACTCCGGAGGAGGCTCTGCAGAAGACGCATGTGCGCCTGCAGAGCGAGCAGCTATCCCAGCAATCCGAACCTCTGTCCGAGCTTGGCAAGCAATTAGCACTACGGAGGAAGTACTCTAGCCGGAACGAGAGAGGGCACGAAACCTCCGTCTCGCCGCGAAAAGCGCAGACCCCGCTCCCGCCTCTGCCATACGAAGAAGGGGAGGATGCAGATCTATATGTGGAAGAGGAGGCTGCGGAGGAGGAGGACGATCAAGACCACACCATGCGCTCTCGACCTCCCATGCCCGTCCGCCCAGTGCCATCTCCTGCACTCCCCCCAACACCCTTCACGCCCTCCGAATCGCCTGTACCTGGACCAAGCTCTCCACGTCCACTCTTGAAGCCTGCCCCTGCCCCCTTGCTTGTCACCTCCGAGAGCGTCACTCCGCCGCTACCCAGCGCAGTACCCCTTCCCGAAGCACCCATCTTCAAACCCGTCCTCGTCTCTGAGCTTTCCGGCAGCCCAATCAACACAGACTTGGGCAGGGTAATCGTCACCCTGGAGACGTGCACGAAGACATACCGGACCACGGCACAGACCCTCATGTCGCGACCTTCGAATCTGGCGACCTACGTGGAATCCTTGCTACCGAAGCGTGAAAGGATGGATTCGGCGTCTGTCTACAGCGACGACATGTCCACGTACCGCAACCATCTCACGTCGATGGGCCTTGTGCGCGAGGTGGCATCTCATGTGCACATATTCCTTGACAGACCCAGCTCGCCGTGAGTAGAATCGTATCATTCCGTGACTCGTTCATCTTGCTGATGGCGCGCTTCTCAGCTACGAACACGTCCTCGCATACCTTCGAACACCCGAAGCAGAACCAGGTGGCCCGCCCGAAACCCTGCCCCGCGGCGTCTTCTCCCAACCCACCCCCCGCGCCGAACTCGACGCCCTCCTCGACCTCCGCGACGAAGCCCTCTACCTCGACCTCGAGCCCCTCTACAAGCTCTGCGTGGACGAAATCCGGCACATGCACCGCCAGCAGCCCGCGCGCACGCACCAGCGCGGCGGCAGCAACGCCAGCGCGACGATGATCGGCTCGCACCAGAGTCTGCACGCCTCCGTCCACAGCCTGCCGGCGCTGGCGGAGAAGAGCGGGCTCGAGCGCATGGGGCTGGGGTTCACGACGGTGCGCGACGAACGGACACTTGACGCGGGCGTCAGGTCTCCGCCACCACCGAGTGAGGGGAGCAGGTATCCTGCTAGTCCGAGGTCGTCGACGGGGCACAGGAGCAGGTCGTCGAATGGGCCACCGCCACGAAGTTCGAGCAAGCCGCCTACGATACGCACTCCACCTCCACCAGCAGGTTGGATATGATGATGCGAGGCGACTACCTCTCCCTCACGTTTCTTCACGACGATACGTTATTCGAGTTGCCTTAGTAGTAGTACATGGTACCCAATGCCTGGAATTCCTCGCATTGCGCTAGGACATTTGGTTCCTTTGTTCATGCTCATGGATAGTATCTGCGTGGGCAATTGTGCCTTAGACTGTGTAGCATCTTCAGTGCCTTTATGGCCATGCCAGCCTTCACACTCCCCCAAACAAAGTCATGATAAGATCCAGATGCATCATATAAACCAAGGAATGTATGAACCAGCGAACATGAAGATAAATAGTGTATAAACCGACATGCGAGGAAGTGGAAAGCAAAAGTATTAGGCGAGTCGCAGCACGCAGCACGCCGCTGAACGAAAGAATATGGGTAGCGTACATGTACATCTTGTGTATTTCCTTCTAGCCGGTCGTCGTCGTCCACCGCGAGCCGCGGCCACCCGGTACTGGTACGGGTGGCCGTCGTCCACAGTGGGTCGTCGTCCCACCGTGTGGCGCCAGGGTGAAAATGTATGCATATGCATAAAAAGGGCAGTGTAGGGGATGCGAGGGGTGCGTAGGTGTGTAGATGGAGATGAGGATGAGGACTAGCGAAAGCGATATAAAGACAACGGGTGCCACGGTGGGGAGGTCGTGATAGGGCGTGTCGATTCGTCAGTAACAGCAGCACAGCAGACGGGAAGGAGCGCGGTGAGTGGGGAGGGAAGTAGAACCTATGATTCCACATATCCGACTAATCCCATCCCTCGATGCGCCGCTTCTCGTCCACGAGTGTCCGGAGCTCCTGCGCGTCGACCTGCCGCTGGGTGGGCTGCTGCCTTAGGCGATCCCGGAGCGTCCGCCGCCATCCCTGCACGTCGTTCTGCGATATCCAGTCGCGTGCACGCTGAACTGGCTTCAGCGTGCGGAACCACCGGCGCCACTGCCATTCGCGCTCGCCAGGTTGTCTACCCTGGTCGGGCTGCGCGAATGACGGGATGCCGTTGGACACGAAGGATGGGATCGCGTATGCCAACATTGGTGTCGACATAACGGAGGGGACGAGCGATGCGGTATTCGAGGTCGACTCCGTTACGCCTTGGGTAGTCTCCCCCGATGCCCACGCCTTCAGCCGGTCGCGTCCAAGGATCGGTGCGAGGGAGAGCACGCTTAGAAGAATGAGCTTGACGATGATCTCCCGGGAAGCCAACAACGAGGAAATCGTCATCCCCTCTTCTCTCGGGTTCGTGGCGAACGTCTGCAGAATATCACCGACCTGGGGCGGATAATCAGTTTGGAGGCAGGGAAAAGAAGCCTTCCGACACGCACCTGGCAGGTCACGGCTGTCCATGGCAGAGTGCCGACGAGATTCCCGAGCATGCAATCCCACAAGCTGACTCCACAAACACCGCAAGCGATATTAATCCCTGACCAGGGGACGATCCCTATCAGACGCAGGATCGCCAGGCGAATCCAGGTGGGCGTCGTGTTCTCTACTTGGGCCGCCTCGAGTTGCTTCTCCTCAAACACTTCATTCGCGGGCGACGCGGTCCGTGAGGGTGGTGTAACTGACACGGGCGGGACCGGCGGGTACGAGATGTCGGTTGCCGAGTCCGCGCGCGTCAAGGCGGGTGCAATGACGTTTGGCCTTTTCTCGTCAAGCGGTGCTGACTGATCTCCGAGAGCGTTGCGGACGAGGTCTAGGGCGCGGGGGAAGAGGTAGGTGAGGATAGGAGCAAGAGGTGTCGCGAGGAGGGTCGAGCATAGGGAGCCCAAGGTGGTGAGGAGAGTGAGGAGGATGGTGGCGAGCAGCGGTGAGAACAGAGCGCCGGCGAGGACG
The DNA here is from genome assembly GCA_024196135.1 of Pleurotus ostreatus/Saccharomyces cerevisiae fusant. NCBI lineage: Eukaryota > Fungi > Pleurotus ostreatus/Saccharomyces cerevisiae fusant. The sequence goes on along the minus strand of JAMQCK010000057.1, from coordinate 7,838 downwards.
TTCTGTGGAGCGTATGCGCAGTTAGTTCGATGAACCTTGGAAACAGGTATGGCGACGAACCCAGATGACACTCCCTGGAATCGACCATGCGTGCTTCCATACCGCCGTCGCCGAGAGAACGCCCAACACATGAGCGAGCTCCCCGGGCCCGCTTTGCGAATACGCGTGCAAGTCGCGTCCCAGTTGCGCGAGGTCTTGCAAAGTTCGCGGCCATACCAGCGTGATTGGGAGGGTCGACACCGCGACCACGACGAGAATCGAGGACAGAGGGAACAGAAGCATTACAATGAGGATGGGAGAGTGCATGCTGGGGATGCCCAGATGCCATAGGAAGGACTCCGAGGCCTCATGAGCCCGCAGTTCATCTTCCGAGAAGGACGTCTTGACGGCCGACGCGGACATGGGGAGTATGTACTCGTCTTCTGAGCTGCGACTGGATCTGCTGGAGCGTGGGGAGGAGGGCGAGGACCAGTCGGGCTTGTGGCGCGATGGGAGGCGGAACCAGGAGAAGAGGCGCGAGGACAACGTTGCAAACGTCGTTTGGGGCGCGTCGTCTGACGGCTGTGTTGCAGACGGATGCTGATCGGACTTCGCGTCCTCCGTTGGTGTATGCTCGGCCGCTACCTGCGCGAGACACTGCAGCAGGGATCCTGAGCGACGCCGTCCAAGGGTGTCAATGGTGATAGCCGGACGCAAAGTTGAGGCCGACGATGCGCGGGCGCGAGATGTCGTCGTCGATTCGGGTGGAGCGAGTGAGTCTTCCATTGAACGACGACGAATGTGAACACCGCTGCTCGAGGACGGGCGCTGGACGACGACGGCGATGGTGATGAGGGCAAGAGGAAGATTGCACGAACTGGTCTGGATCTCGACTCTGCGGCAGAAGGAACCCCATGCGTTTCTTGTTTGTAAATTTTTGTCATCACGCTGACAAGTCACCCGGCCGGAGGCCGCGCGCCCCAGTGACTGAAGAGTCCTACGAGGACCCTCGGGCGCTCGGGGTATCCATTCGGAGTCCTGTGAACTTGTAGAGCCGCTCTTTGGATAGCTGAATGTTGTCGGCTATGCAACTTCGCAAGCCTCGCTTGTCCACCGCCTGCATTCCGGTTATTTGTCCCTTCATACCAACCTTGTACCCAGGAGGGAGACTGCGCGGACTGTCTACATCTCTCTGCACGTTCGAGACACTACCCAGTGTGCTTCAGCGCCTCGGGTCCCTCCATCGTCACCTCGAGACCGAGGTCCGTCTGCAAAGTTGAACTTCGAAGGCAGACGGAATGTGCCGGACGGCGATCAAACGGGAGTGATGAGATCACTAACCTTAACCCTAGCACATGGCCGAATTATGAATGAGCCGAGTGCACGGAAGAGGGGCGGGAGCTTGCCTCATCCTCCTTGTATCTTCCCATCAGCTCACCGACCCTCGTTATGCCTACTCCTGCGGTTTATGTGATTGCCATCCTCGGGACGGTCGCTGCTGGGCTTGCGTTCAAGGAGGTGCGTAGAATATCTAAATCCATGAACCCTCGTTGATAGTGGTCGTCAGTTCGTATACGAACCCCATATCGCACCCAAGGTTGAGCGATGGGCAGAAGATTTCCTCGAGCGTAGGCGAAGGGCACGCTCCCGTACTCTGGCGCGGCCGTATGAAGCAGCGTACTTCGATGCGGAGAGCCTAGATGACAAGAAGAGCGACGGTGTTGCCCCAGACTCGTTCGACGATAAGAGGTCGTTCGAGCTGGAGAACATGGTAACGAAGGAGGTACACGAGTGGCGCAAGGAAGTAGAGCGCAGCACGCTGCGCCGCAGGAAGCCTCAGCTGCATACCAGCGTCGACGACGTGAGCAATGCATGCAGCGCCTCGTGCTGTGGCGTTACTAATCTACCCCCCCCCCCCGCAGATCCCATTCGAGCCCATGACACCGACGCCTATCCGCGCTGTGCCAACACATGTCATCTGCGACCCATCCTCGCCTACTTTCAGGACCAGCAGCCCATCGTCGCAGGGCCTGCCAACCCCCGCGGCATCCGTCCGCGAGTTGCCCTCCCCTGCCCCTCTTGTCCAGCCACTGCCAGCAGAGCAACCCGTCCCGGAACCTCAGATCGCCACCTCCGCCCCGCAGTCTCAGGCCGGCGATGTGCAGTCGCTCTCCATGTCTCACCCCCTCGCCGCCTCGATCGACCTTGACATCATGTCGGCGTCTTCCCTCTCCCGTGCGCCATCCGTCGCGTCTTCTGAGGTCCGTTCACTTGCTTCTACCCGCGCGCCCTCGCGTGCGGAGACTCTGACGTCCTCGCGCGCGCCTTCGCCCACGTCGTCCTTTGCCTCGTTTCCCGCCGGCAGCCCAGTTGTCCCAGCACGGGACCCCTTCGCGTCGGCGCAGGATCTGCTTGCGGCCTCCGCCGCGGTGTCTACGTCCAACTATGCGAGCGCCCCTGGTACGATCTTCTCTGCCTCTGACGACGAGGACGACCTGTTCGCAGGCCCGCGCGCCGCATCACGCAACACCTCGTCCGACCTCAGCCGCATACAGTCCCCGACGCCGTCCAACATGTCTTCCTGGGCCGACGAGCTCGAGACCGGCAGCGAGGTTTCCTTCTCCGCGTCGAGCTGGGTCAGCACCGGGGACCACGACCAGGCGAGGTAATAGACCTAGCGCTGCAGTCCAGCGTACATCCGCACATTGTAAGATATAATACAGTTCCTCCTTGCCTATGTACTTGTATCTATCCCGCTTCCTGATCTCAATCCTGTCCCGATCTCAACTTTGTTCCGATCTCTTCCCTGTTACTCGTCCATCGTCTTAATCTCAGCTTACGAGGCGTATGTCCTTGCTTACATTGAGGCGACCCACAAGTCTAGATATAGTCGTCGCACGCCCTCGCTCTCGCTGTCCCATTGTTCTCGTCTTCGTTTGCCCACCTCAGATACAATCGTTATATACAATCACGTCTCGTAGGATTCATGTACTATATATTGAGTGAAAGTCATACCAAGTCGAATATACACGCTGAGATTCGATGAAAGGCATCGTTTGACAATAACAGGTGCTACGGTGCTGCCCAGCCTCGAGCGGATGGCATCATAGCTTGGATTCCCTCTTCAGCCGATTGGAGGTTTGTTGGCTGTGCGCAAGCTGAAAGCCTGGATGCTTCGCTAGCGCCCACTCGATTCGTTCTCGCCAGCTCGGCGCTCCTGGTGGATTGACTTCGAAGTCCGGTTTACGACCATAGCCGATGGTGGCAGTGTGGATAAGGATGGCACTGGGTGTGGTAAGTGAGAAATCAGAGCTTTTCAGGTGCCGCAGGTGCCGCCGGACGGCATGCGGAGTCGTCGAGAGGGACCATATAGGGAAAAGTACGAGCACTCACGCAGTCAAGCCAAACACCGGCTTCGTCCCTCCTGCCTCACGCCCAGTCAAAAATCGATGCATGCGTACCATGCGCTTGCGCTTGCGCTGATGCGGGGAGGTGTCCTCAGGGAGATCCACGTCTGCGTGTGGATCCGGCGAGAGGGTAGATGGCGCGGGCGGCATGGCCAAGTGTGACGCAGGACCCGGCCCAGGACCCTCCCATGGATAGTCGACGGTGGTATGGTAGGGTATCATGTCCGAGAGCTCGGCTTCCGAGTATGGGGGCGTTTCTGAGAGGAAGGAGGCGAGAGGGTGGGAGAAGAGCTGGGCGACCTCGGAGGCGTTGAGGATGGGCTGAAAAATCAGTCAAATCTTCGGTAACATGGTTTTAGCTCGCGCTTGCTGAAGATACGCACGCGGATGGTTTTGTCGAGGACTAGGACGACGACACTGTAAGGAGGGCCTCAGATGGGGGACCATATTGATTGTAAGTGCTGATACTTACGGGACGACGACAAGAGCGTTCCCAGCGAGAAAGGGATCCAACGTACAAAGAAGCAAGACCTTCTGTTTATCGGGTGGCAGACCAATCTGCACAACGGTGAGGAAGCATAATTGTGGCACATAGTCTTCCTCGTACCTCCTCGAATGCCTCTCTTCTCTTCGTCGCGGTTTGAGCGGAAAGTAGATCAATTTGAACACTTCATGCTCACCGCTGTATCCTCGAACGATCTGTCGGTCGTTTCTACCTTGCCTCCCGGCAGCGAGGTGTCCCCGGCGTAGGTTCGCAGAGTACTGGAGCGTCTGTGTTCGCCAAACACTATTACACACTAAAGATGCTCTTGTGCAGCAACAACTTACCTGCTCAACAGCACATACAAATCACCCTTTCTCCCGACGAAAAGAGCGACAAGGACAGCCGCGCATCGCTCTCTTGGGACTTTCTTCATAACATGGTGTAGAAATCGCGGCTTATGCGAAGCTAGGTTCTTCAGGCATCTGAACAGAGGTTCAGCAAGCCATTGTACTATCTTTCAATGGGTAGGCCTTGTCAAATAGATAGAACGCCGTGCAGCGACCCAGAGGCTGGTGAGATCAACAATTCACTCACAATCTCGACTCCTTCGTCAACACAGGAATATGCTCCTTGATACCAGGCCGCAGACTCTGCCTCGGTCTATGGTACTTGAGCAAGTTGCTAGCACCACCTGCTCGCGGAGGACTCGTACGCGAGGACATGAGCGACGGATTCAAGCTTCGGAGGTTGAGTTTGATCGGAATCAAAGTACATACCCCGCATCTACCCCGGCTTGAGTTACCGAGTAGCCGGAGGTGGTTGGAGCAGGGTGAGGGCCAGAGAGTGCAAGTGTAGCTGCCGCTTCAAGAAGACAAGCAAGATCTCCACAATACTATATGCGGGTATTACAGTAAGGAACGTATATAGCTGTATAGAACCATCTCCTTGGCCTGTATAATGGCCACTACACATACCCTGATATCGACCAAATATCCTCTACCGGGATATGTCCGTCTAGTTGCTGACTGCCTCCTGCGACGTCTTGTTCTCATTGCTGACAATCGTCGACTCCGCAAGCTCCTTCGCTGCTGCCGCATCATCCAAGCGGTATCGCCCAGGCCAGAACGGGATGTAGACAGCGATGGCGATGAAGAGCGGGAGTGTGTCCAAGCCGTAGAAGAGAGCTTCGTTCGTGGCGAGCGGGCCGTTGAAGCCTTCCGAGAGTTCGATGGTACGGTATACAGAGCGGATCTACGCGCTGATTAGACAATGGGATGGGTGCGGAGGACGGCTACGAACCAAGATCCCGACGCAGCTGAGCGACAGCGCCCCGGCAAGCGAGAGCCAGTTCTTGTACCACGGCATTCCCTTGTCCTGACTCCATGCCGAGGGCTTGTGCTTGTATACACGGTAGAGGAACAGCAAGTAGATGAACGTGAAGACCGCGAATGAGGCCAGTTGCAAAGCCAGACCAGCCAGGAAGATCTACAAGAGCATGAGCTCGAGGCCTACAAGAAGATAGGGAGGACAAACTCGGGAGCCTTTCAAAGACAGCTCGGGATTCTTCTTGCCAGAAGTTGACAAGCCACCTCCCGCTGCCTGGATGAGGAAGGTCGTGATGTCGGAGGTGACGAAGACAGTAGTGATGCGTCGCGGGGAGATGGCAAGGTACTGCCCGCATCCGAGAGCTCTAGCGATGCGTCCGAGCAGGACATAGTCGGCAGCGATGAACGCGCATGGCTGAGGGATAGGTGTTAGTGAAAAGTATGTGCGGAAGCGTTGGAGGCGACGAACCGACAGCACAGTAAACAAGTAAAAGGCGATGTACTGGGGAGGTGTCAAATTGACGAAGGCGCGTCATTTAATGAGTTCACGCACGATGCCTGTGGACTGCGGATCGTCATGTAGGCCGAAGCGAAGGGCAAGGCCAACGGCGAAGGCTACCGATCATGAGTGCGAGTCGGTAAGAAAACGTTCTCTCAACGCACTGTAGCAGCCTATGGTCATTGCCATCATCCACTTCGCCCCATATCTCCATGTCCACAACGTCTGAGTAATACCGACAGCGAGGATGAGGCCTGAGCTCGCGTTAGTTTTGTGAGGAAGGGCGACTGGGGGTAACGCACTGAAAGAAACCGCCGTCAAGGCCGTGGTGGGTATATACCGCAGAGGGTTGCAGAAGTCATTCTTCGGATCGGTGAAGGGATCTGGGCAGGGTATGTCCAGCGCGGGCGCTGCTTCTGCACGCGAAGCAAGAAGCACGACCGCGCCTAACGTATACAATAGACGAACTGGCAAAGAAGATAGTGTGGACATGATGGGGGTAGGAGGGCAAGGTGGGGAGCCGATTGCTGGACTCCATGGCAGCCCGTGCTCCGCGCGTCTCAAGCCCCTGCCCAGCGGGCGGCTAACTCCCCGCTGATGGATCGATCCCGCGCGTCCCGAAGAGGAAGGTTTTATATTCTGGTTCCGCACATGTCAACAATGGTCGCCGCTTGGCGCCTACGAGATAGTCTGTCATGCTCGCGGGGCCCACAGTGCGTAGAGCTCCTTGTCAGATGGATCAAAGCAGGTCGCGATGCTGGGGTCCGCGCGGATGCGCACGCTGCTGCTGGGGGTTGCAAAGGTGCTGGCCGTACCCCGGAAGACCGATCGCGGTGTGCTTGTGGTATGCTGCAGATTAATGCCGCTGGTTTCCGAGAACGTGCTCTGGGTGGGAGATGCGGGATTGGCGGACTGGCAATCGTCAGAATGCTGCTCAGGCGTACAGTTGACCACTAACCTGCTGCCTCGCCGGAGTGGACCTCCCGCTGGCGAAGGGGCTGTTCGACATTGCAAGAAGTACAGAGAATTGAATGTGCTAGTGGCCAATCGTCTGGAACCAGGTACGGCTCGGATCGTGGCGCAGGCAGACCAGGATCAGGGCGCATGGTGTGACTGCATTCTTCAAGACAGCATCACGTGGCGGGCCATCACGAAAATGCCTGGAAGCTGTTAATCGCTTATAAGCGAGCTAAGGGCTTGGAAGGGGCTTGTAAGCGCCACAATCACTGATAAGCACTTTTAATCAGATGGACTTAAATTACCAGCCTCTTACAAGGCCTTTGCCCAACACTTATAAGTGCCCGCTCAGTCCCACGTAAAGACCTCGAGTAGTGTACTATATTTTGTATATCCCAGCTATTCAGGCAGCGTACTGGACAGATGGTGAGAAACACATATATTCATCTCTATACTACGCAAGCTAGTGTGTCTACGGTTTACACTACTACTAAACCACGAGCACCCGAGACAAACCTCCATCCTGACAGTGTGGCCAACGTCGCAACACTGTCTCCTTCTGGGCTCGAGGGCATCGAGGGCGGAGGTGAGGGGGTAGGGATGCGCATAAGCGGCAGCTTCATAACAACCAAGCTAGCAAGGGTAAGTGATATGACTAAAAAAGAAGGGCAGGCAACGTACTTTTGAGAGCTTCACGCGCCAACTTTGGTGTCTGAAGGTAGCGCGGGTATAGACTACACGAATACTGCAGACATGGTCAGAAAGAAAGACGGCACATGGTAGAGACCGTAAACACGTACCTTGCATGATTAGTCCTCTTGTCCTCGGACAAATGGTCAGCTCCGTCATCGGCTCGCGTCGAGCACGAGCGACTACAGCATGCCGCAGCCTGCGCGCGGCGCCGTATGGCCGCCGACTTCCTCGAGGGTGCTATCGTGAAGGATACGCGCGCGGGGGTATGGTCGAGAAGGGAGTGGAAGGGGCCTATGGTAAGTGCGAAGGAGCGCAACCCCGTCAGCATGAGAACGACACAGTAAGGGAGCTGTACTTACGAAGGCGCCGGCGTCGAGCGCGTCCTCGCACGGACGTGCACAGTGAGAGGAAGGAACAAGAGACGTTCCGATCGCGGCCGAGGGGTTAACTCCGCCCAACCACGTGATCGCTCCGCAGCGCGTGGCGATCCCGGA